>AWUE01016650.1:0-146578 GCA_001974825.2 Corchorus olitorius
TTTTTTTTAAAAAAATGATTCACATGGAGTTTAACACGTCATTCTCATTATTGATTTGTGAATGTTATTGTAGGAGCTGTTTTTGAGGCTTCGAATTTTGGTGGTCCATCGCATCAGTGCTCCTCTTGCGGGGCTTACATGTGGTACAACGAAAGGACTATCATTGGGCGCGAAACAGCCCGGCCTAAGTTTAATCTTTATTGCAAGCAGGGCTCTATTAGATTGCCTGAGGCAAGACCTGCTCCGCCTTTTCTAAGTGATTTACTTGATGTGAGGAGTGGCTCGCGTGTATCGAAGTTCAGAGACAACATAAGAGCTTACAATTCTGCTTTCCAATTTACGTCAATTGGAGCAAAGATTGATAACATTGTCAACAGAGGCAGAGGCCCGTTTACGTTTAGAGTTAATGGTAGGCAATACCATCTCATTGGCTCATTGTTACCACTGGAAGGACAACGTCCAAAGTTTGCTCAGATTTACATGTATGATGGAAACGAAGAGATCAATCATCGGCTATCAATCTTCGAACAAGATGATGGGAGTTCTCTATTGGAGAGGGAGATTGTTGAAGGTCTAACCGATATGTTGAATGCATACAATTGTGTTGTTCAATCATTCCGGTATGCAAGGGACATGATCCGTCAAAATCCGCAGAATGATTTTAATTTGCGGTTAGTTGCTGAACGTGAATCTTCGCGTCGGAATTATGATCCTCCATCAGTTCCTGAGATTGCTGCTCTTATACCAGGCTATATCGGTCAGAGTTCGTATGGGAGAGATGTCATTGTATATCAAAAAGATGGTAGGTTAAGGAGAATAAATGATTTGCACCCGTTGTTCATGGCAATGCAGTATCCACTACTGTTTCCTTATGGAGAAGATAATTTCCACGTAAATATTCCTTTGATTCAGTCAGAAGTAGCTCCTAGATTAACGCGTAGATGTTTGACTATGCGTGATTATTATGATTATCTCATTCAGCAAAGATCCATTGAGTCAAATACACTACTGAGAGGAGGTCGACTGTTTCAACAGTTTGTAGTGGATGTGTATCCGATGATTGAAGAAACGAGATTGAGATATACATAAGGGACAATAAGGCTGCATTGAGATGTGATATTTTCCAGAATGTTAGAGATGCAATTACGGATGGTGATTTACATGGGAACTCAATAGGGAACCGTGTAATTCTGCCAACAAGCTTTGTTGCAGGACCAAGATACTTATTCCAGAATTACCAAGACGCTCTTGCTATATGTAGACAATATGGATATCCATGTCTTTTTATTACTTTTACCTGCAACCCAAGGTGGGCAGAAATCCGAGAAGCATAAAACATGATTCCAGAGCAGCAGCCTCATGATAGGCCAGATATTGTTGTCAGAGCTTTCCGAATGAAGTTAAGAATGTTGATAGATGATCTGGTTAAGAACCAACACTTTGGGAAAACAATTGCATGTGAGTCTTTTACAGTTTAGATGCAACAAGTTTATAATATTTGATTCTGTTTTGTTCTGTTTTAAAAGTTGTTCCCTTAATTTGTTAAGTTGTTAATTACTCTTTTTTTTTAATGTTGCCTCAGCTCTTTATACAGTGGAATTTCAAAAGCGCGGTCTTCCACATGCGCATATTTTGCTTTGGTTAGATCGAGAAAACAATGTTATAACACCAGCGTTCATAGATAAATATATCTCAGCCGAGTTGCCAGATAAAGAAACAGATCCAGTTGGTTATAATATAGTTGTCTCTCACATGATGCATGGACCATGTGGTTATGCTAATCCACACAACTCATGTATGAAAGAAGGGAAGTGCAGTAAGAAGTTTCCTAAGGAATTCTGTTCGTTTACTTCGATAGATGATCACGGGTTTCCTGTTTATAGGAGGAGGGAGGGCTTGAACGGTGTGCAGGTCAATGGAGTTGAACTTGATAATCGATCAGTGGTTCCACATAATCTTGATCTATGTGTTAAGTATCAAGCGCATATAAATGTGGAGATCTGCAGCAAGACACAAGTCATTAAGTATTTGTTTAAATACCTCAATAAGGGGTCTGACAGAAGCAATATTGATTTAGAATCAGTTAATTCTGATGGACATAATGAGGTTGAATCTTATCTCGATTGTCGATATATTGCACCCCATGAGGCTTGCTGGAGAATTTATGAGTTTCCACTTCATCACAGAGATTCTTCGGTCCAGAGGTTGTCAATTCATTTACAAAATCAGCAGTAGATTTATTTTCGTGACTCTCAGCCGCTGCAAACAATGTTTGAAAGAGATGGTATTGAAGAGACTATGTTCACTCAGTGGATGGCTGTAAATGAGATGGATGATAATGCTCAGACGCCGCTGTATTCTGACTTTCCTACAAAATATACCTGGATTGCGAAAGATAAAATATGGAGACAGAGGAAATCTGGAGGATCAATAGGGAGGATAATGTATGTGCCGCCAGTGGCTGGTGAAATTTACTACATGAGGCTGTTGTTGAATATAGTTAAAGGGCCAAGGAGTTTTGAGGAATTAAGAACGGTTAAGGGAACTGTTTATGCCACCTATCAAGAAGCTTGCAAGGCACATGGATTGTTGGGTGATGACAAGCAATGGATTGACGCTTTGATGGAAGCCTCAAAAACTGCAACAGGTTCTTATATAAGAAAACTATTTGTGACTCTCATAACTTTTGGTAGGGTTGTTGATAAACCAGCATTATTTGAAAAGACTTTTGAAAAGCTCTCAGAAGATATTCGATACAATCTTGATAGAGGAATGGATTTTAAAAATTATAAGGTTCGGGATGCAGATGTGCGGAATTATACCCTCGCTGCTTTACAAGAGATTCTCAGAAAAGAGGGTTCTTCTTTAGAAGAGCATGGGATGCCGCTTCCTGAGGCTTCAATTGTCCGTCATCTGGCGAATAGACTCATGGCAGAAGAGCTTGATCATGATCTGAGCTACTTGCAAAGCCAGCATTTGGAGAAGTGCAAGAAGTTAAACGTTGAACAAGCTGCGATATATGGTAGAATTAGGAATGTTGTTGATATGGTGAGGGTAGGTTTTTTTTTTTTTTTGTCTATGGGCATGGTGGTACTGGAAAAACTTTCTTATGGAATACTCTTATAGGTGGTATTCGAAGCACTGGTCGTATTGTTTTGGCCGTTGCATCATCAGGAATTGCTTCTTTGTTGCTCCCTGGAGGTCGCACTGCGCATTCGCGATTTAGGATTCCTCTACATGTTGATGATATTTCAACTTGCAAAATTTACAAAAAAAATCAGAACTGGCAGCCCTCATACACGCAACCAGTCTAATAATTTGGGATGAGGCGCCGATGATCCATAGAAACTGTCTGGAAGCTCTTAACAAAACTATGAAAGATGTTATGTCTGATATTGCTGGATATGAATCTCAAAAGCCTTTTGGTGGTAAGACGGTTGTTCTCGGAGGCGATTCCAGGCAGATTTTACCCGTAGTTGAGAGTGGAACTAAGTCCTAGATCATTAATGTTTCTATATGCAACTCGGATTTGTGGTCTTCTTGCAAAATTCTGCGATTGAAAGAGAATATGAGGTTAAGAAGATCCAGGCTTGATATAACTGAACAATCAGAGATGGAGTCGTTTGCCAAATGGATTCTAAGTATTGGTGATGGAAGTGTAGTGGCTGATGGCTCTAATACTGATCTCGGTGCGTGTCCTATAGTTATTCCTGACAGATTTTTGATACACTGCGATGGAGACCCTGTTAGAGCTATTGTTGATGCCATTTATACAGATTTTATCAATAATTAAAAAGATCCTTTTTATTTGTCACAGCGAGCGATTGTTACTTCTCATAATGACACAGTTGATGAGATAAATGACTTTGTTGTGAGCAACATTCCAGCTGAGGAAATAATTTATTACAGCTCGGACTCTGTTTCAAAAGCGAGCGGTTTCATTGAAGATCCTAATTCCCTTTATCCTCCAGAATTACTCAACAAACTGACATTTCCTGGAATTGCAAAGCATGAATTGAGAATCAAAGTTGGCTGTACAATCATGCTTTTGAGAAATATTAGTCAAACTGATGGGTTGTGTAATGGTACAAGACTGATTGTTATTAACTTGAATAGCAATGTGATAGAGGCAGCTGTTTTAGGCGGAGAGAGGGCGGGTCATAGAATGTACATACCGAGAATTGTTATGACTATTGAAGACATGAAACTTCCTTTTGTATTGAATAGGAGACAATTTCCAATTAGGATAGCATATGCAATGACCATTAATAAGAGCCAAGGTCAGACCGTTGAACTTATAGGAATATACTTGCCTAGACCATTTTTTTGCCATGGTCAACTTTACGTGGCCTTATCTAGAGTTACCTCACCCAAAGGTTTGAAAATCTTGATTCTGGATGAAGAAGGAAGAACTACAAATAGAACCTTCAATGTTGTGTATTCAGAAATATTTCAAATGATCTAAGAATGTAGGTGTCATCATTGTTTGCTTCGAAAGAAGCGCAGTTGCAGTCTATTTTGAGTATGAATATAGTTTCTAACAAATTGTTGTTTCTGTTTAAATATATGATTATATGCTTTGTAATCTGATGTCTCATTTCTAAATTACTTGAACTGCTCATTACAATAAGCTTTCTATCGTTTGTACTTCTACACAGAGTACAGTATGAGTCTGAAAACAATTGATGAGTTAAAACCACCTGGACACAACCAAACAGTTAAGCTAAGGATAACTCGGATATGGGAAGTTATGATTCCAACTACTCAGAGGAAACTTGGTGTAGCCTTCGTCGGAACGGATAATAAGGTTAGGTTGTCTTTGTTTAGTTATTCATTATTCTTTTCTTTGTAGTTTTCATGACAGTGAAGAGTGTTTAAAACTGGCATTCAAAATGATGCTGACAGATTTTTTATTATAATGACAAAACATCAACATGTTCATCATCATGAAACATATAATAGAACCTTCAAAATAATGAACACAAGGCTATAAAAACCTGCTTCACTTCTTACCCCAGTGGGTGTTAATATATTAGTGAAATAAAAATGTCAGAAAATATAACCAAATTTGATTTGTTTGATTGCTAAAATTTAAAATAGATAGCTATAGTGACAGACAATCCCACTCATGGATATGGAGAGATTTAAATAGAACAAGTTTGCCATGTAATCTAAAGCAATCATAATAATCTGATACTCCTATAGTAGTATTTGTCTGATATCAATCAATCTAACACACCCACAGACATGAAAATATGAATTTTTTTTTAACTGATCAGAGGAATAAATCTGTATGCTATCCATTAAATAGTTTATCAAGAAATCAATCTGCATATGCAAAAAGAAAACTTACCGAATTAAAAACCACACAATACTCATTTAAAAGAAAAAAAGAACTATCCTCCAAAAAAAGGCTAATAAAATTCATGATCACACTATTAAATAAGGTTCCGATCAAGTTATTTTGTTTGATCAAAACCCGAAATAGAATCTCCATTGATTCAAAGTTCTTGTCATGTGGTTTTCCTTTTGGTTATAAATTCTTCAAGAAAAACATGCCAGGCTGCCATTTTCTTACAAAAATCAGAGGCGGAAAAGAACAATTTCAATTAATGCATATATTTGTACATATTTTAAGTCCCTCACTTCTTTCATATGCACATCTAGGCCTTATGTGTCCTAATAAAGTTCAAATAAGCCCCCCCCCTTCCCCCCCCCCCCCAAATAATATTACAATTGCTAATTATATTATTTAATTTGAAACTGTAGAAATTCAAAACAGTTCTCAAGTGAGATGCACTGTAGTCAAACTCCATGGCACTTTCCTCCCCATAAATTCAGATTCCTTTAAACATTCATAGCAGGTCATTACCATTTTCAAAGCAGGGAATATTTCTTAATGCTCTTTTTTGAAGTTGATATGTTTGTCTTCAAGTATTCAAACAAATTTTAATTTTAAAATGCTACATTAGGAGCTAGGAATTCATGTTCATATTCCAGAGGCTACAGCAGAAAAGTTTCGGCCATGTTAGTAGAAGGAATGCTATATCATATCTCACGGTTTCAAGTTGTGACTCCCTACATGATGCATCTAACAGTTCTCAGGCAATATGGAATATTATTTAATAGGAACACTGTGTTGAAGCCTATTCCGGAGGATCCTGCAGCCTACCCAAGATATTTTTTCCATTTTGATGGTGATGAGAAACTGTTCGAACTCGCTAATTCAGATAAGTATTTAACAGGTAAACACTTGCATTTGTAGGAATCTCAATCATTCTTTCAAAGATGATAACTTTCATGAATAACATCTTCTACAAAAAAAATTTGCAGATACATATGGAATTCTTCTCAAAATTGTAGCTACAGAAAATGTTCTAATTCCTAGGTAAAATAGAACTGGAAAAAAGAAAGAGGTGATCATTAGAAGGATGAGGTATTATTTCCGTGATAACAATCCCCTCAATGATATTTTCGAAAAAAGACCCTCTTGCTCAATTTCAACCACAATTATTTTGCAGTGGAGATGAGATGAAAATAACTGTCTGGGAGAGCTGCTTTCAACAGATGGACGATGAATATTTACTGGGTCTGAATCCTCCTCCCGTGCTCATTTTTGCTGCTGTCAGTGTCAGGACTTTTCGAGGTTTGAGTCTTCAATGAACAAATGCACCATAATTATTTTGAAGCCTCATTTTATGATTCTAAAATAGCATTCACTGTCAAAAACTTTTGTCAGATACTATTCATTTTCAAACAACTTCAGCTACAAGAATATACTCAGATCTTGATATTCCTGAAGTTGCTTTGTTCAAGAGCAGGTGATAATTATTAATTCACTATTGAAATTTTAAAACTTAGTTGAATACAATTACTAATTTGTATAAAAAACTGAAATACATCTGAACGTTTGAAAGTGAGATGATCCAAGCAGAACTACAGCAGTCACAAAATTCTTATATAGAAGCTGCAGATCATGGATCAGAACCAGCAAAAGCATCAATCGCAGAACTCTTAGCTTTTGAGCCCAGAACAATAAAGGTGAACAAATACATATCTTTTGATAGACAATAGCATACTTACCCGTTAAATTATATTAATCGCTGATCATAGTAATGAAAATAAACAGAGAACCATTTTCAAAGCTGATGTCATTATTGATGAGTTGAATCTGAACAACGGTTGGTACTATAAAGCTTGCAATCTGTGCAACAAGAAAGTTAATGAAGTTGACGGAGTACCATTGAATTGCACATACCATGGTGAAAAAATAACCCCCCGAATAAAGTAAGGAAAAAAATTTAGAGCAAAAACTTTCATCTTTTCTTTAAAAAAAATATGTGTGTTTGAAACTAATTTATTAAACTGCAGGATGAAATTATCTATCAGAATTAGTGATGACACTGGCGGGATGGACATTACTTTGTTTGACAAGGATGCGGAGCAGCTAACAAATACCTACATCACCAGTCTCATTTCAAATGGTGGAATATCAAAGGAAGAAGTTCCAGTTGGTGTCCTTGCAATATTGAACAAAAAATTCAGAATAACTATTGGATTGACACAGAAAGCAGTGGAGGAGAATAGCCCCACTTACAAAATATATGATGCTGTTCCAATCATTGATAATAAAAAAATAAAGGATGCTGCACCAGCTGCTGATGAAGATGATATAAATCACGAAGATGAGAAAATCAATGAAGATGATAATAGAGGAGACAAGGTAGACACAACTTCTTCTCCCATAGAAGTTTCTGTTCAAAATGACCTGTTTGAAGATGAGTCTCCTTACAAGAAAAGCAAAACAGGGTTAGTGAGTCTAACTTTGATTGGGTTACAAATTATAACTTGCTCCAAAAAACAGCTACTTATTTAATTTTATGTTCTTATATCAGATTGGAAAAAGGTGTGAATGCAAAATAAAGATTCCAATAGAACAGCACTTTGAGGAAAACGAGATGACACAATCAGCCTTTGATATCAAAGAACTTTCCAATCTGAACTTTTATTATAGTTTTAAACACTAGAGTGGTTTTTAATGTTTAAACCACATTAATATATATACTAAATAGTATTTGAAAGACCCAGAAAATTTACCAAAGACTCCTTTTGAGGATCATGAGGAGGCTCCATTTGAACTTTTTTTGTCCCTTTCTGTCTTTTCTCACTAAGTAAATTACTAAGAAGACCCTAGGTTAGTTTCTTACCCTTGAGCCCTTTTTTGCAATTATCCTTTACTTTCACATAAATGTTATAATAAATCCTATCCCCCCTTAATTATCTAGAATTGTAACCTCTTTCAGGCCTTTCATGTCCATATGAAGAAGAGAGTAAACTCATTTTTTTGTTTAAGTGCTACACACTTTAGAAGAGGAAACAAAATTAAAGCTATTGCACATGTCCATGTACAAACTAATATTTACTATTTATTGCCAACTTTAGGGCATATGTTCAATGTTAATAGTATAGCCTTTTAAAGATGCAACACATTTAAAATCATAGTACTTTCGAAATTTTCTACGTATCAAACAATTTAATTCGAATAGAAAATTGTTCAAAGAAGCAGATTTCTGAACACCCGACGCGCCAGCCCTTTTATGTAATTGTAAGGGTTTTTAACCAGTTGAATGTGAAAACATTTATTGACCATAAAATCATGTATTATTTATTTACTAAGAAGACCCTTAATTAGTTTCTCACCATTCATTTTGGTCTTTTGCCACTTTCTTGGAAGACCCATTTACCCACTTTGTGCCCTCTTTTTGTTCTTCCTAATTTGATTATTTCTGTAATTTTATGTGTAAAACCCATTAAAGTCTTCAGACTAATTAGTTTTGTTTCAATTTAATGATTTTCTTTTAAAAGATAAAAATGTCTCTCATCTTTCTCAAACTATAATGATAGAAAGAATTTAATTGGAGTTATGAGAAAGAGGATATTTTAAGTAGCAAAGGTTAATGTCCAAGAACAAGTAATGGATTACAAGCTACGATTTTTATCAACAAAAAATGAATTTTACAACTATAAAACTCAACCACCATTAATAAGTTATATATATATATATATATATTTGAGATCCATTTAATTGGAAAACCACTTCACAAATACACAAAATACTAATAAAATTACAAATTTTTGAAACGAAATCCTTTCTGCATTCAAACAACAATAAAAAAATCTATAACAAAGAATGCCTGACGCGCCAGCGCGGACCGATCAACTTGTTTATATTATTATCATTGCCAGCTGTTATAATATGATCGTGAAAACTTTCAAATTTGTTTATTCATACTGTGATCAGATTATATTATTTCGAATGCAATTTCCTTTATAATTTAATAGGACCAAGAATGGAATGGATATTGCACTCAATGTTCATGGAGAAGATATTAGACTGACGCGGTTGAGCAAAATTTTTTAAAAATATTCTTACACAGAAAAAAAGAACAGTTAAAAAATTTGCCTCCTCAACTTCGAAGAAATTTTCTTTTAAAAATGCAAAGTTCAGTTCTGCTGGAAAGTATCTTCGAATTCAGACAATAAATATCATTTTACCACTAAATAAGTATAACTTACGTCATTAAAACATCAACCTTTTAGATACAAAATTTTATCAAGAACAGTTCATCTGCTAAAAGAAACTTTTTCAAGACTTATAAAAAACAGAATCCAAAATATCCCTTTACAATGAACAAATGCTCTCACAGGTAATCTGATAAATTGATATGCTTTCAAAATAGTATACATTTTACTCACCAAAAAAAATAGTATACATGTTTTGATTTCCCTCATTCTTTTGACAGGAAGAACAAGACGCAATTACCACTTGCGAAGATTAACAATGCATCATGTATGAATGAAGAGGAGGTGCAGATAAACTTAGCTAGAGTTTACACTTTAATAAGGTTATAAAAAGGTATAAATTCTAATTAATTAGATGTGAAATTTGTAAAAAGAAAATATTTAACAGCAGATTGACAAGCTAATTATGTCTTTCGTTGGTTGACTGAAATGCATAATATTGAACTCCAGACAGTGGAGTAGAAATACAAATCGGATGAAACTAGACAAAAAAAAATCTGATTCATAGCATCTTTACAAGAGCATAGATGAACAAGAAAAAAATAGGAAAAATAGATGAACCCATTAAATAAGCACACATATCAAACAATAGAAGATGCAATGAACTATTGGATTCAAAGAAAAATACAAGAACCAAAATGAATATAAATAGACAATAGTTTTCATAATGAAACTCACAAGAGCAAAGGGAAAAAAAAGTGAAAAAGAAAGGAATGATGGTGGAAACTAATCTGAATCAGCTGCATCCACCAGCAACAAATGCTGCTATCAAGCTGAGAGTTGTGCGAGCTTGGAATTGCAAACTTGAAGGAAGCCAGAGGGTTGTTGCTTTTGCCTTTGTTGCCACTGATAATCAAGGCAACGCTATTCATGTGCAGACCAACGAAGCTGATGCTGACATATTCAAAGATTTGGTTGTTGAGGGAGGTCTGTACCTCATAGCAGCTTTCAGGCTTTCAACTCCTCATATCACTCATGTCACTGTTCAATCAGATGTTATTATGTGGCTGACAAGGAGGAGTGTAGTCTGTCCTATACCGGATGACGTATCCCGCTATCCAAGCCACTATTTCGAGCTCTATGCTGAGGAGAACTTTGAACAAATGGCAAACAACAACTCCTTCCTTGCATGTATATAAAATAAAAATCGAATAAAAAAATAATTGCTTTCAGAATTCCAATAACCATAAGAAGTTACGTACTTTGATATTGCAGATGTTGTTGGCATGGTCATGACCATCAGTCAGGAAGTCTCTGTTGAGCACCCAAGTGAGGAAAGGATGCTGAGGAAAAGGAGACTCACAATTGGATCTCTGTTGTAAGCTTTCACTTCAACTCTAAATTTAAACACGTCTCAAAAATCTTCACTCTTAAACTGAACTAATACATCTTATGAATGGCCAGTGAAAGAAAGATACCAATCACTCTATGGGAAGAAAGCCTGGATATGATCAATGTCCCCCAACTGCTGGCAATGAATCCAAAGCCAGTTATGATTTTCGCTGGTATGATTGTGAAACAAGTCGATGACTACATCACCCTAACTTCCTGCTCTGCAACCAAACTGTATGTCAATCTCAACATTGATGAAACCGCAATGGTGCAAGCTATGTGAGTGAGGCAGAACTGAATGATATAAAATAGAACAAGATAATAACATTATAAAAACTAACATACATCAACTTCTTACGTGCAGCTATGAAGACATCCAGGGAAGTGTTTGCCTCTTGCCACCCCCACCATAACTTATGCAAGCACCTAAGCTGAGAAGAGATGAGATTGGAGTATCTAATGATTTTAATTAAATAATTTGCTGTACTCTTATAACAGCTGAATAAAATAAAGTTTGATTATGCTCTAAGAAATAGTCATATCTATTGTTTTAACAGTCTGCAAAACCAATTATATAATATATATACAACCTCTCACTAAAAAAAATATTGTATATAATTTCTTTTGAATTGAAACAAAATATAATAGCTTTCTTAAGTAAATTTTATTAAAAGCACTTCTAAATAAAATTTCTTAAAATCGCATCTAAAATCGATTTCTTAAAAGGAATTTCTTAACAAAACTTATCAAATAGGACACCCGCACGCGGAGCGCGGGCTACCCACTAGTATTTATTAATTAAATTATAAGAAAAAACTCAAAAAGTAATTAGTCAAAAAAATCACACCTTGTGAAATTTGTGAAAATGCATCTTAATTATTTACCTTATATATATAATATATATTTTTTTTAGATAAGAATCATTTTCATTTCTTAAAGATGTTGGGATTACAAACGCACAAGAAGACCCGTACACCGCTACATGATTAGCTACAATACCGAAATGCTAATCTATGAGCCACAAACTCCTTCCCCAACAAACAAACCCAGTGAAATCTCATTATAATTCAAATAAATCTCTATACAATCCAACCCAAACTAGAAACTATATCATAAATAAACTACATATCTCATTACAATTCAAATAAATCTCTATACCCAAACATCTAAATGAGAATCCAACCCAAACTAGAAATATACCATAAATAAACTACATACCCATAAATAAACTACATACCTACCAAATAAACAAACAAATTACAAACAAACTCACATTCCGTGAGAGTTGAACCTAAGACCTCTTGGTCTAGGTAGGAACTCACATTCCGTGAGAGTTGAACCTAAGACCTCTTGGTTTAGGTAGGCTGGAACTAAGAGTCCAGTACTCTACCACCAGGCCAAATGCCTGATGGCTTATATATATAATATATTAAAATTAAATTAAACGAAATATAAATATATTTTTATATTTCTCAAAATTACATATAACTTTCTATGAATTTTATTTTGATAATTCAAAAATTATTTTAATAGTTTATAAAAATAATTTTTTCACTTAGCAAGTAATATTTAGAAAAATTAAAATGGTAAATGCAACATCCTTTTTCACAAATTTTACAAATTATTTCATTTTCAGTAATTACTTTTTCTTATGGTACAAATTAATGAAATACTTATAGTGTATTGCCCCTTCTTCAATTTTTTTTTATTGGTATAAGTGAATTCTCACAATCACAATAAATCTCAATATATGCCCAAACATCTAAATGAGAATCCAACCCAAACTAAGGAATTACCTTAAATAACCTACTTAACAAACTATCTAACAAATAAATATACGAAACTCATATTCCATGAGATTTGAACCCAGGACTTCACGGTTCAGGTACAGTGCACTCACCAGTTGAGCTAACAACTCGGATCCTTCTTCAAATCTTTCAATTATCATACACGTGACATGATTTGGGCCATTCATATAATGCGATCTCATCCGTCACCTACATTATTTATAAATAATGATAAACTTATATAGGTAGAGATGAGCTTACTATATTCCCACTCTCCTCACCTTGTCCAAACAAAAGCATTCGTTCTGCAACTCCCCCTCATTTTCATTTCCCTTCCCAAAATAGGTTTTTCAGCCAACCCATCTTCAAAAGTCGTCTAAGATCCATGCAACTCCCCCTCGTTTTTATTTCCCTTCCCAAAATAGGTTTTCCAGCCAACCCATCTTCAAAAGTCGTCTAAGATTCGAAACCTCTTTAAACTCGTTCAAATTGGTTTGTGACCCCACTAACTCTTCTTTCTAGCTACGCCACTGCCTCTAGTACCAAACTTTTCTAACTGATAAAATAAAACAGTACATAGAAACTAAAGAGTAAAAACAATATTTTTTTTTACTTTCCATTAATTTTAATTCAAGTTGGTTTATAGTTTATAAAATTTGGCACGACCATAGCAGACTCAAACCAGAAACTGGACACAAATTATATAGGAAAATAGTCTAAACTGAATTGGAGAAATAAATTCAAAGAACCCAAAAATACTCGGTATCTAAACTTAACCCTAGTTGATTTAGATTAAAAAACAAACCCATCAAATATGAAAGAATGCAGATTACTACTGCACAGAAATTACAGATATAATGAAGAATTAACAGAAAAAAAATTGAGAACTAAAAATTAAGTAGAAGGGCACCGTTGTACAGTAGGCCGTGTACCTTTTAAGTTCTATTGGAGACAAACTTTCCACCTCATTTTTGCTTAGCTCAATCTCCTTCTTCAAAGAAATTTGAGGGCCTTCAAGTTTTTTAAAACAGTTCAAATGAATTGACAAAGAAAGTTGCTCCTAAGTCCTACCCTAGAAAAGAAAAAGTTTTTTAAAACAGTTCAAAGGATTCGAATTCGACAGTTTGTTTCCTTTTCAAAGAGAAGGTTTTAGGAGGGATTTAGGGGTTTGGGCCTCTAGAGGGGAACACAAACGTTTGGGCCTCTTTTTTGTTGGGTTGATTATGCATGATTTTTGTCCTCAATCGACCAAATTAGAATATTGGGTTGTAAAACCTAAATTGAGCATTGTGTCAAACTGAGCAATTACCTGTCCCAAATCACACTTTTCAGTTTTCACACGATTTAGGACTGATTTATACCCTGTTTGGTATACGAATACATTTGTTTTGAGATGAATTTCACCGGCCCTCGAAACCTTACGCCCTTGGGTATCAAATGCAACTTTCTAACTATCAGAACAAAAGGAGAGCCGATGAATACATTTGTTTTCAACATTTACTCTATTGTCATTTTCATTTTAAAAAACATGCATTCATCTTTTTTTTCGCATTCGTCTTTATCATTAGTTATTATAAAATATAATATAAATATTGGGTCACTTTACTTCATGTACTAACAATTTAAGCATAATTTCTAGGTGGATATGGACTACCAATGTGTATTTATATTTTTGTAACCTACAGACCGTGAGCAATATGTGATCTGGGACAGCTAATTGTTCAATTTGGCGCTAAACTTTACCCAACTTCGGACTAAAGATTTGGAAAAATGGAGTCAATTAGGAAGAAGGCCAAACATTCTCTTTTATACAAACTAGTCTCCACTTCCACGTGCGGTGCACGTGACCAATCGTGTTTAAATTAAAAGAAAATTAAAATAATAATTGAAATTAATTATAAGTAAAACTGTTAAAATCTGATCCAACCTCGATAACCCGTCTCAATCCGACCGAATCCGATTTGACTAGAGAAATTAAACAACTCGAACCTGTCCTATCCAAACCTGACAAACTCGTAACCCGAATAACCCGAGAAGATAACCCGATGACCCAAGAATATTATAAACTAAAATTATGTTTTATTCAATAAAATACACATTGTTATAATTTTAACCATTTTAAATAAATTTAAGAATTAAACATTTAAAAATTTAAAGGCTGACCCGATTGATCTGAGTCCTAAACCTGAAAAATCCAAAACTCGAATGACCTAGAACCCGAGTAACCTGAGGCCAAAACCCGAACCTGCATGACCCTAAATCTAGCAGATCGAGACCCGAATGACCTGAATCCAGATGAGCCGAAACCCGAATGATCTGAGAAAATTACCTCATTCATATGACATGGACCCAAATGAGTATGACCCGAAACCCGTCCAACCTGCCCAATTGACTCCTCTAACTTTTTTTTTTTTCACATCAACTCCTCTAACTCTATAAGTCAAAGGAAATAATTGCATGTTACTCTTCTTTTTATTTTTAAAAACTTTATATTCTTGTTATACATTCCAATATATTAAACTATCAGTACACACTCCAAAATTGAAAAAGGTCAATCACAATAATTAAATTTTAAATAAATTTTTAACTTAATTATTTTAAAAAATGATGAGTAATTAATGATTAGGTAAATTATTTTAACTTTTAAACTTGATAATAAGATTTTTGTTAGTTTATATTATAATTTTTTTTGTTCAAATTAGTTTATATTATAATTGAAAAAAAAGTCTCCAATTTTTTTAAAATTAAAATGGTAAATTAAAATATTTATAAAAATATTGAATTTAATCAAATAAAAATAGAGTTTTTATTAGAATAATTGTAAAAGTTTATTTCTTAAAAAAACTATAAAATTTAATCAATATCATTTAAGAAATATATTTTAAAAATTCTAATATATCTAAGTTTTTTAATTAAATTAGTAAATTGATAAAAATAAAATAGGTATAAGGATATTAGATTTAATTAAATAAAAATAGAGTTTTTAGTTTTTTTTTACCAAAAAAATAGAGTTTTTAATTGAGTAAAACTATAAAAATATATTTAAAAAATTCTAATATATATAATTTTTTTAATTAAAATAGTTATAAGAATATTATATTTAATTAAATAAATATATAGTTTTTAGTTGAGTAAAACTATAAAAGTCTAAACAATGACATTTAAGAAATATATTCGAAAAATAAGGGTATAATAGGCGATTCAAAAGTTTTACAAGAGTATGTACTTTTTAATATGGTATAGATATAGATATAGATGTTATTCTCCCGTTCATTTTTGTTGTCTCCTTTATTTTTAAGGTTAAAATAAAATATAGAGAAATACATTTTTGAAGAATAGATTAAACTTTTTCATTGAATTTTGATAGCAAGATATTTGTTACAGATAAATAAAAACGGAAATAATAATCATTAGGTATGAGATTAAATATTGTCAAGGCATGTTATCCTTGATACTTGTTTTTGCCTGAACATATCTAATCTAATCTAACTACACATATCTAACTTCTAACTTACACATAAAGAGTGGATAGCGGGTCACTGTTTGATTTTGGTTTTATTGTCCAATCAGAATGCAGCACATCACCTCCTCAACTTCCAATTTGAAAATCCAATTTGAAACACGCAGGTCCAACTTGAAACCCAATACTCGACCCTGTCTGTTATCCTCATTTGCTCCCCTCATTGTTGGCCACGTTTTCTTTTCTATCTTCCCTCATCTTCTCATTTCAACTTCTTTCTGTTGTTGCTCTGTTCGCTCACCTGCTCCCTGCCGCATCGGTTCTTTGTTGTTTTGCTCTTCGGTTTTCCTGTTGTCCTGTACTTTCTCTGTTTTTTTTTCTTTTCTTATATTTCAGCTTTTAATGTGAAGAAGGAGCTGGTGATTCTTCAATTTTCTTCATTTCCGGTTACCCTTTTCTACACCCACCTGCTCCCTCTCCATTGCTGCCACCGTTGCATCCCTGCCCAAATGGGAACTGGTAAAGGACCTCAAGACTGGGTTCACAACTCAGATATCATGGCAAGTGCTCCATTGCTTGCGTGCTTCACCGGGAAGGCAGCACCATTGGTATTTTAGACTTTTGCTTTGTTTTTTTACTATCCGGTTATGCTCTCTAAAGTTGTCATATTTTATGTTAATTTGAGTTGATGCTGCTTGATCAATCGGTTTTTCTTTCAGCAGGCATATTTCTTCTCTTTATGGCTCTCTTCTGTTTTTGAAGTCACTCTCGCTCTTTGCTCTTTGGACTTCTTCTGCTGAGGAAAGGTATTTTTTTTTCCTTTTGATTTTGAAGTGAAAACTTTCTAAAATTTCTTGCTCGCCAACTGTTTGATATTAAACTTATGAAGTTATTAAAATCATTGCTCATAATTTATAATGTTCCTATTTTTGGTCAACGGCCTGCCCATACTTGGTCCATGGCTAAATCAATATTTAATAACTTTTTTGACATTATGCTAAGAATTTTCAAGATTACAAAGCCTTCACCTTATATCGTTTGTGTCATGAAGGATTATGTCAAGCTATTGAAGCTGCCTTTTATACCACACTTTTACTTTTCACTCATGTCTTAAAGTTGTCTCTTAACTAAAATCTAAGTTCAAAAGTCTTCTAGAATCAAATTGGAGTGAAGTTGCATAAACAACAATCAGTAGCTTACTTAACACAATTTGTCGAATTAGAACTTCCTCTTAAATCCTGGCTGTATATCAAAATTAAATGACCGGTGGTCTACTTCATTTGTCTCATGTGGCATGTTATTCTTGCTTTCAGTAGCTTTCTTCATGTTTTCAATATCTCCCAAGTCCTGACAAAATTTCTGGGTTCCTGTTGGAAGACAAATTCCAATCACCATTCTTCTACCCTAAGGTGTGTCAAATGTAGCCTTACATGGTTAGCTATGGGAAGTCATGCTTGATCTCTTGCATTCTTGCATAGAAACCTGTAAGGTAAGACGAAGTAATGGCAGCAAATGTTTTCTAAAACCCTTTGTATGTATACTTCCTACTTTCACTTATTATGTTTTCTTCCTACGCATATACTTACCAAATAGCAGACTAAATCCTTAGTTTGAAAACTGCTTGAGTGCAGTAAAACAGTTAATAATTTTATGTTCCCTACTGAATTCTATAAGTAAATCATGACCTTATAGTTACCAGAATTTCAGCAATTCTACAGAATATCATTTGATGATCATAGTGAATTGTGAAAGGACAGTAAAGTATTGGGGAAAGGGTTGCAAACCTGAAACGTACCTCTGCAGTTAACATTTCATAGGATTGCCATTTTCAACATGAGAAAAAGGGTAGTGGGAGAGGAAGTTAGAACAATTAAAAAGATATTGGCAGGCAAAGTTATTTTTCTGGAGCAAAAGGATTGGGAGAGTTTTAATGTTCAAGATAATGTGAGATTTGAAGATAAAGTAGCAAAATGATTGAGAGAGTTTTAGCGTTTAGGATAATGTGAGATTTGAAGGAAAGGCGAAAGCTTTGAATAATGATGTTATATCAGAAGCAGGTGTGAGATTGAATAGATCATCTTCTAAATTTGATGAAGGCACCGAAGCTGAGGAAGAGTCTTCAATTGAGGGATTGGAAGGACAAAATAGGAATTCAACAGTGGAACACTCTGGAAGTTCCAATAATAAGACTAAAGCAGAGGAGGTTGATGATGTTTCATGGGAGTCTGAGATGGAAGGTAACATGACAATTATAAATAGTTTGAACCAAACCAGTGCTGGAAATGAAACAGCTAATGATTCGGGGTACTATATGCTTTTATTTACTTTTGTCAAATTAATCTTAACGGACCTTTTACCTTAATTGTTTGTTTCATTCAGGGATATGGTAGAGCCTCTTTTTCTACAAGGTCAACTCACATATGCACTGGTGATGACACTGCTATGGTTGCACGTGCAACCTTTGTGCTGACTTCTCAGGAACATATTGAGCTCTGCGACCGTTCTGTTGTTCTTCAAATTTGTTGAGAGTTGTCTTCCTCATTGTTTACATGCCAGGGAATTTCCTTTCGAAGCTTCATTGCTCTACCTTTCTCATGATCCATCTATGTGTATGGTTGGAGCCTCACGCTGAGTTTGGAGTTTCCTTGGTATGTAAATAATGATTGGCAGACTTGGTCTATAAAGTAGACGACTAGAAACGCTTGCTAAAGTTTTGCAGTTGCATTTCTTAAGTGATCGTTTGGGACCCGCACTTATTGTACAGCAAAATGACCATGATTGCCCTTCGTATTTCTATATCTCTGTCTTTTTTCAACCTCTCCATATTTCCTTAAGTTTTTCTTTTCCTGGGTTTACTTTCTCATTAGACATTTGCTTTGCTATTATTCGATCTTGCATTCTTTATTCCAACAATGAGAATTAGGTTGTTGAAATACGACTTCTCTTGACTTGACTGAAAAATAATTTCTATTTTGCAGTTTTATTGCACTATTACCTTGCATTAACTATGAAGTCACTTTTGATTGCTCTTATGAATTTCAAGGTCTTCATCAAATTTTTTGTTGTATCATGTGTTGTACAACACCTTCTGATAGTCAATATGGTTGTTATGAATGATGGGAAAGATGCAAAAAGATTATAGGATGGATAATGAGGATTTCACTAATGATCAATTCAATATTTGGAAGTATAATTGAAGTCTATGGTTCTGTTTTCTTCCATAAATAAATTTGTATTTCAACTCCTGATATAAGTCTTTAACTTTTTTTTGTCTTTTTTGCCAAACAATTTGAGGCTATTTTATCCATCCCAAATCTGAGGAAAAGGGAGAACTGACGATTAATGATTACAAGATTCTGATCATTGATCAATTTCAGGTAATGGCTTCGCTTAAGTTCATCTTATCATTGCCAATTGTCCTATAAGTCTTTGCTGAATCATAGACAGACCAAGAGGGTCTCTTAAGGTATAGATGATCACTTTGAAAAATTGATTCTAACTTTTCAATTGTTATTATTTTTGCAACTCTTTAATGTTAGGGTACGTCTTCAAAGGCATTAATTGAATTTATTTCCATTGACAGAATCATAAAGTTGACAGTTAAAAACTTATTAGTGCTACAAATAAATATACATATCTATGTTATAAAATTACTTTTGCTTTTGATTAATTGATATCAACACGTTTGTCACCCTGGCTTTTGATCCAGGTTGTTATAAATGTCTTAGGCTGCTGTATACGGGGTCTGTTAAATGTTAACAAATTGAACCTCTTCTTAGGTCTGTTTTCATTGCGGCCTTCGTAGGTTGCTAAACTTGCTAGCTTCATGTGGTTTATCAAAGATTATTATGATTCCTTTTGAGCTTATATTAAAATGAGCTTTTGATATTAGTTGGGAAGGAATTCCTGCTGTTACCTTATTTGGTAAATAAAGATTGGAATTAAAAAAAGCTTGTTGTTATTTGCAATTCCCATTGTCTTTTGTGTCCTCAAATTATAATTGGAACATAAATAAGGTGCCCCTTAATAAAGCACATCCAAATTTAAACCCTTTCATGGGTTTTTTAACTATGTATATATGTTGTTTTATTGTAGGTTGATGAACTCATTTTTAAATTTAATGGTCGTGTTCCTTCAATTATCAAGCAAGCCTCCTCTTAAGCCATCTCAGTTGCCCATTTGTCTCCATAATTGGCTATTCAGGTGTCTTCTAATGTCCAATGTTCTCCAGTTTAATGGATTGTTGTTTTTATTGCACACCTTTTGCTTATGTTTCCTACCTTCTCTTTAAGTTTACTTCTTTTTTTGCATTGATCTTTATATTGCTTTGACCTGATATGTGTGTACAGTTGCTCAGTCTCTTCTAAGGTCTTTTTCACTCACTGGTTTTTTTGTTGGACCGTTATTCTAAGCTTATTACAATATTTCAGGTCTACCAAATCAGCAGGAAGTTAAGCTTTTATGCGGACCAGACATGATCATGTTATGGATCTAAATTAACTTCACTGTTTTGTTGTTTTTCAATTGTCATTCCCTCCTTGATAGCCTGATGAATTATACACAAGCCTTCAGGTTAGCATGTAATCAGCCTTTCTTGGTATTTTCTAAGTATACAGAGAATATGTATATGATAAACCAAGTAGCTTAGTGTATTTTGGCATGACAAATTTGACCAAGCAATTCAGAAGAAAATCGATGAATAATGATGGAAATCATCCACATCCATTGTATTTTGCAAGTTGTGAAGGAATCGAGATATTTTAATTGTCATTAATCAGGATCATTCAAACCCAAAATAGATTATAAACTTATGTGTGTGTAAACTGTTTGATGGGTGCATTTGAAGTTTGGTTGCTAAAAGTACTAGGAGCCGAACTCCAGAAAAGAATGATTGGTAAGAAGTTTCGAGCATATTTGTGGTTGGCATGGCATTTGAAACAAAAGTTGGAAGACAATAAAATGGAGAAGGCTCTTTTCCCATGTCATTTAGGTTGCGTTTGGTTCGTGGAATGTAGTGGGAAAGTGTGGTAAGTTAGATAGGGAAAATAACTTTCCCATGTTTGGTTGGAGGAATCTAGTTTTAGGTGGGAATGTCATTCCCATCACTTTACCACTTGAGTGGGAAAGTGATGGGAATGACATTCCCATCTAAAAGGGTGGGAAAGTTCACTTTCCCAGGAAAGTTCACTTTCCCAGGAAAGTGTTACTCTTTTTCCCTTGTCTTTCTCTTATATTCTCAAAATTTATTAACTTTCCCATGTTAACCAAACATGGCAATCCTATTCCCACAAAAATAAAAAATTATACTTTCCCGCTAAAATAACATTCCTAGGAAAGTAGTGTGAATGATATTCCCACGTGATACCTAAGATACCACGAACCAAACATAACCTTAGGGGTTCCTTATAGATAAATGGTCATTTCTTTTTCTTTTTTCTTTTCCTTTTTGAGGGAATAAAAATAAATGGTCATTTCTAATTCTAAGTTAAACATCATTATATCTCTTAAGATTTAACTTAGGATATGAAGTTTCCTGTTTTTCATATAATGTGCACCAAATTTTAACTTAATCCTTCATGTCTAAATTAATGTTTCAAATCGTCTGTCCATTATCTCTAACGGTCTTCTGCTTATGTTTGATCCTTGCAGGCCTAATTATGGAATCCCAAGTGCAATCTTCTTAAATCCCAGTTGTGCCTTTCAGCAGTGCCTTGGTCGGTTCTCATGACGTGTTCGCTATTCAAGTTCAATCTTCTTAGCTCATCCGTAACACTTATTAAAAACGCTTAAAACCGAACAAGAGAGCATACGCGTTTCTCATTGGTTTGCTATAATACGACGAATGAACCTAACTTTATACCAATCAACAATTTCATACCCTTTTATGGTTTCGATTCTTTTGTACAAACTAACCATTTCACCCTTTTAATGAGCACATATGCCTTCCATTTTACTCAGATTACATAATCTAATTTGGTTTGTTCATATAACATTTTGAATAAAATAAAAGTTAATTAATCACTTCTTGATCACCATTCTTCCTGGCTCTTGACCCATGATTATGATCTCCAAGTATATTATATTCCCCTATTTGCTCTTTTTATTAACTGTATTATCATCAAATTCAACTTATATCATAAAAATTATCAAACTCTATGATGGCCCTCCTTATAATAACTGGACATCCTTTCACCCTGAGCCTGTTTTCAAACCCTATTCCCACGGCGAAGCGCGGGCCCATGCCTAGTATTTAATTAAATCAACCTATATTAATTATATATGATGATGATTCCATCTCTAATCTTTTAGGGGAAAAAAGATACACAATATGATTTAGAAATAAAAGATGGTGATACTTTTTTGAAAGTTTGATAATATTTTAGTAAGTAGAATCTAACTGATTTTGATTCTTGGGAGTGAAACCAATAAGAAGAAAGGAATTGAATAAGGATGGGAGAAACACTATTACTGCCAAGTCCTTTGTCAAACTTTTCATTTCACCTAATCCAACCTTTGTTTTTAGGTAAAATCCATTTCACCCATTTCAACAACTTTCTAATTTCTTACCCAAAAAAAAAAACTTTCTAATTAAAACCTTGTCCCACACACTCTCTTCCTACTCAAGCTAGGTAAAGTTTCTTTGGATACCTAAAACTAGCAACTCTTAGAGGCCTAATACACCAAAAAGAGAAGCATCTTTATTCTGATTTGATAAGGCATTGAAGGCTTAAAGCTCATGTTATAGAGTATATAGACTAAGCTTAAGATCCAAAAATGGAGAAAATAAACTAAGGAAATCTTATATACTGAAGTAGTTTACCAAATCATCATATATAGGCTTTTGCTTTAGTCATGGAAGGAACATGTTTGAATGAAGCAAGGCTTTAAAAAGGTTCAAACGAATTTATCCTCATCTCTTTGATATGAAATGGCGAGAAAGTAACTACTATCTTTAATATGGAGCCAAAAATTTTAACTGTAAGCTAATACAAAAACTTACAGACAGAAGGCAAAACTGAAGGAGCAAATTGATGGGAAAGTGGGCAAGATAACCACCTCTTATTTCCAAAAAAGAACAAATAAAAAACTGTCAATCTTTAAATTTTCCTCTACACATTTCACATTGGTATAATTTGTACACATTTCATGCCATACCAACATATGTTCCAAAAGAATCACTATCTTTGTCACCCTGCAGAGCAATCTTCTCATGTTCATTAACAGCATTCTTTCCATTTCTTTGCTATAGATGTAAGAGATACCAAAACATGAAAATTCTTCATTATCTGTTTGTTTCGGAAACAAATATGCACCAATCAAATAGTGCATAATTGCAAAGTAAAGCAAAACCTACCATTTGGTATTTGCATTGCCTCATTCTTGTCTCCTAGACTTCATACTCCATCTCCTAATAACATCTAAAAATATCTGATTCCAAGTATCGATAGGACCTGGCAAACACCAATGTACACAATCGTTCTGTACACGCTCTTGAACCCCATTAGCAAAAGGATTTGGATACATATAAGGCCCCGGATGACCATCTGGCCTCATTAACGACAATTTGGTGACATCCAATAACTCTAGCCTCATCTTTCCGAATTGCTTAGCATTCACCTTAGCCGCTTCCATTTCTTCAACCTCAACTGCCCTCATCTCTGCATCCATTCCTTCAAGCTTCTTTTCACCCTCCTTATAAGGTTTTGTTTTGGGACAAGCACCGGCCTTATCCCATTCACCCTCAAAATGTGAAGGTGAAAATGAGGTCAGAAACACATCAATTCCATTACCACGACCCCCTTTCCTTTCGGTTATCGTCTTAAGTGCAGTCTTTACAGCCTTCCTCATCACATCATAAAACCCTATCTCAGTGTGATTTAGTCCAACACAGTAGTGGCAACCCAAAACTGAATTACCCTCATAAAACACAGCCGGATGAAGAAACCAATGCCCAATTGAGAGAACAATCATATCTATACGGTCCAAATCCCCTCCCCACCTCTCATCAACATTATCCACAAACAATTCATTATGATCTGGACCAGTATTTGATTTCTCAACACCTCTAACTAGAAACGGTGACCAATAAACAGATATAGTAGTGTTATGAGAAGCAAAATGCCATCTACGAAACTTGTTATCTTCCCCATTTGTATAAACCAGTTTAGGAAGGGAGGCAGTAGCTAGCATGCAAAGAAGGGATTCCAATTGGTTCCTAGCCATGGAGTCACCGACAAAAGCTAAATGCTTGTTCCTAAGGAGGTTCAAGAAAGTGTTTGGATCAAACCTTGGGAGCTTACATTGGCTTGGTTGCCATCTCCAATAAAGGTAACCAAAATCAGGCCTCCCATGTGAGATGCAATTTTGACCGTCCTTAATTGTACCGCAGGTTGTTCCATTATACAAAGGCCCCATCTTGTCATGTACCCAGCTACCATTGGTGTAGTCACATGGAGCTTTTTCACCAGCTATTTCCTCTTCTGAAAATAAGCAACAAAAAGAAGAGCATTAATTACTACACAAAACCGATAACCCAAATTACTAAACAAAAAAAAACCATAAATTAATCACCAAAAGATAAACCCTTTTTTTTCTGACAACATTTCCTTTTTGAACTCAATGTACCTTTGGATAAAGATGAAGTAACAGGGGGTGAAGAGAAAGATGAAGAAGAAGAAGAAGAAGAAGAAGAAGAAACAGTGAGGACTATGCGGTTGTTGGGAGAGAGTTGATCCGTGGTAGATATTTGAGGGAGAGGCAAAGGGTGAAAATAGAGGCGAAACAGGGCTATGGGGAGGATAGCATAAAGAACATAAGGCAAGAACTTCCTGGGGAGAGAATGAGAGTAAGATTGGCCTTTGAGTGGACTCGTTACACCCATTTTTTATGAAGAATTTCTTGTTATCTCAAAAATGGGTTGCTCTGCTCTATCTTCCTTTATTTTCCTCTGTTTTTTTCGGTTTGTTTTGGATTTAGCTCAGAATTTGTAGCCTCAGAACACTGTGGAAGTTGGAACAAAAATTGCTTCTTGAACTTTTCAGCTTAAAGAGAGAGAGAGAGAGAGAGTAAGGTTGTGGTGGCTTTGCGGGAGGGCGTTTCAGTCAAAGTGACATGGAATGGAAGGAATCTTAATTTTTTTATTTATGCGAGTTGGCCAACTAATACTGCGACAATTTGTTTATGGGGTATATTTGTTGTCTTAACCCTGCTAAAACATGTGCCACTCTCTCTTAACTAAAACTTTTATAAAAACTTCCAAGCTTTTGCTGCTTCATTTTTATATTATTTTCTAATATTTTAATTTCTTTTGCCGTTCTCTTTTTTCTATATTAATATTACTCCATCATGGACAATATTACATTATGATACCATCATGGACAATAATGTGTTGCCGCTTGCTTTTGTCTGAGTTATTATAATTGTCGTCTTCACTCATAATTAAGGGTGCCAAATTCCAAAATTACCCATCCATAAAGTCAACATTATTTTGCTTTTTAAGGGTAACCATGTATATTTATGCTTTCAAAGAGCAAATAACTACCCAATATATGCACTTTGAGAGGGTAGGAAGATTCTTTAATGTCTTCTACTAATTCTAATTGGTAGGAGACCCTCCAAATTTCAGTATAAAAAACTGTAACTTTAAGTCTTTAGTTTGTACCAAAATTTAAATTAAAAAAAATTAATCCCTTTGCATAGCAGAGATTTCTAATCTTATCAATATATATATATAGGCTAGTAATTTTTTTTTTTTAGTAAAACGACCAATTTTCATCGATATCAAAAATCATAATTACAAACGTACAGAGGTAATCCGCATCAAACATAATTAGCTCCTATATCACATTCAATTTGGGCTAGATTATGAGACAAAATATTCGTTGACCTACTAATATGCTTAAAAGAACAAAATACAAAAAAGACACAATGTGCTTAATCTGAAGAACACTAATAGGCTAGAATATTGATAGTGCCTATATATTGTTACAAACTCTTTGATATTATTTATTTTGATAACTGATGCTATGGGAATCTCTTTTCCCCGTTCTGTAAACTCTTCTAACAGTTAATTTATTTGAGCAACCTTTTTTTAAAAAAAAAAAAAAAAAAAACTCTTTGATATTAGTACTAGCTACATCAGATCATGATTAATTCAATATCGAGTCTGATTTTAAGAAAAAAAAATCTAAAATCGAGTCGTATCAGACCCTGATTGAGAGAAACTCTTTAAATATGTATTTTTTTTCATTTACACAACTCTAATATGATAACTTGTTTAAATTAAAAGTATCATGTACCTAAAAAAGGTTACTATATCTGAGTTTTGGCATGAGGCAATGAATGAAGGATACCCTCCATGCACCTCCAGGCTCTGCAGGCTGCAGGCAGCTTCCTTCTACTTTCTCCTTGATGGCTTTTAGGTGGGATGTCACATATATTGATGATTAACACCGACTAATAATAATGTTGAAAGAAAAGGAAAAGGGATCCCCGTAACTGTAACTGTAAGCTTTTTCTTTATTTTTGTCACGTTTGTCACTTCACTTATGTCACCTTCCAAAGGTCACCGCTTATTGCTTTTTATTTTTTTATTTATTTTTTTTTTTACAAGCAACATTGATAATTTAATCCAACTAAAGAAAAAAAAGTTTGTTCTTAAGGAAAAGTTGTTGACATAGAAAAAACTCAAATAGATTAATATAAGTCTTACCTTAGATTATATTAAAAATCAAATATTATCTAAATTCCATATCATCGTCCAAAGGGTTGACCTTTTTTTTTGTGGTATCTCTTTAACAATTTTTCTTATACATGGAAGAGGGAATGCATGCCACATTTCGAAGAGAAAACCATGAATGTCAAATTGGTCATATATTATATATCAATATCAAAGTTGGACCAAATATTTAAAATTAAAATTTTGTTTAGGGTAAAACAAAACTGAACAAATATAAACAATTAAGACCTGCTTACAAATTAATTTGGACCTTCACACTTGACTTGGTTTACTATATTTAATAATTAAGTTTAAATCAATAATATGGAGAATAAAAAGTCTAATTTTCTTTTTCTTGATATAAAATAGAAAGTCTAATTAAGTCAACTCATAGTAGAATAAGATATATAAGATAATAATATTATGCAATTGTATAAAAAAAATATGCAAAAGTTGGCAGGTTGACTAAAGCTGGGAGAGTTTGGGTGGTGGGGCGGAGCTTCCAATGGCCATAGTTTCCTTCGTATTATTTGTTTCTGTATTTATTTAGCAGAGTGATGTGATATCGGTGTGATTGATATTATTTAGCAATTGTACAGATTAGATTAGTTATTGTACATATGAGATTATTAGAGCAGCGATTGAAATGGAATTTATACTTAAACGATGATGAAACGGTCAAATGGTGATCAAACGATTACAAATACACGCCTTAAACAACAATCAGAAACAATCCTCACAATCACCGACTTGAAAGTAGTAGTAAAAGAAAAATTAATCAATTTTTAACCTTAGGATATATATCGCTTTTCTTTATTTTCAATATTTTCATATTTTTATCGTGCTAAAATAAAATTTGTGGCTGATTGAAAAGTCGACACACTGGCCACAGGTGAAGCACCGATCGAAGCAGATTCAATCTTCAAGTAATCAGCATCTAGCCAAATTATGTGAACCATTTAATGCCGATATGATAATATATATGTTTTCCATATGACAAACTGATTTGCTTTGAAATCATTTTTAGATCTTAATGTAGCCAAATGTTCCTTCAGCTTCAGATACAGGGACAAAACTTCTTTTCAATTTTTTATACATATAGATCTAACTGAAATTTTTATCATGGTTTTTAATTAGTATGATATATATACAGTGGAACCGAAAAAAAAAAAAACTAAAGCATGTAATTCTGCCACCGACACAAGATTAAGAGAATTCTTCTCAAGCAAGATGTTTGTATTACTTAAGTATTAATCATTCCAGCTCAAATTACTGAAATAATAATTAAATTGGACAGGTTGATTGATATTGATATATAATATTGAAAGTTGAAACTGACAATCAATTGCTAGAGTCAATTAGCAGCTACATGCATGTTCGTATATTAATCAACTAATAATAATTAAAGGTTTAATTATTAGTTGTAATTTAGTACTTATATTAAGTTTAGTTATTAATAAAGGCCTAGACCGATCATAACAACTTGACCCTTCACTCCAGAATTTTATTTCTTAGATAACTAGATAAGTATAATTAGATTCATGCTTAAACTGATTATAAGTACGTACTTTCATAATTATGGTTTTTTTAAATAGAAAAGTTTTTTAAATGATAAAATAACATTACATAAAAATACAAAGAAATTGGAGTGATAAATAAGAAATCTAGATTGTGGAGCAAGAATGAATGAACATCACGCCTTGAAGGGGTCACGGTGGTGGTGACCAGCTAAGGTCTCCATATAGAAACTGATATGGAGGGACCACCGACTCCCGGCCCGCAAGCGCCCAATAGAAAAAGGTTGCCCCACTGCCCACTTCACATCGTCATTATTTTTCAGATCAGCTTCTATTTTTTGAAAGGACCATGCCTCGATGCCACATCTCACACATGGACATGGTTGATAACTCCATTTGACAGCAACACAACCCTAACATTTAGATTTTGTTTTTAATAGGCCTTCCCCCTGTACTATTTAAACAGAGTTAAATTAAAATAAGAGGGACATCCCTCCCCCCTAGCCACCCACCCACAAGTTTGCCAGGGCATTTCAGTAATTAACAATTTCGTCAACCATTTTTGGATTGCTCAAAATCTTAATTTACAAATCAATTTTTGTGGTTAATTTCAATTTGGGTTTTATTTATTTTTTTTTTAAATTAGGTCAATCAAGGGTTCAATTTGCGGTAATCTTGATTTGGTTCATAAGCTTCTAGTTTTGAGATTAGTATAGAGTATAGACTGAGAAATCAAGAAATGAAAAGAGATTATATCTTATTGTATAATAATAACCTATCAGTGTACTTAAGAGAAACATATCGGTGGTTAAAATTTGAGATATCTTGCAGGAGATATTAATTTCGAATTTTGGAATGGGTAAGATGAGATTATGAGATGAGAGAGGATTACCTCTGATTATGTATCATATTTCAATATTCATGTTCACGAGTAATAAAAAAATCATTGTAATATCATCAATCTAATTTATCAAATCTTTGTAAATTTTACGTAGCAATCTAGCCTAAGACAATTACAAACAGCCATAGGGCATGAACTATTAAAATTTTGAGATTGAGTCTTAGATCCCGCATGTATCTCATAATTATATTAAATTCGGATTAATTTGAAGTAAAATGGGATCTGACCTCAAATAAAGAAAACTTTTAAATAATGCTCCATTCACACGACTTGAAAGTTGAAATCACAATATTATTTACAAAAAATAAAAACCAACATATTATTAAGGATATCAAAATTCTTCCACTCAATCCATTGGGTAGTGTGTGTAAAATTTAATGTTTTTTTTTTTTTTACGTGTGAATAAATTTCATGCCTAAAAGTATACAACATTAAGAAGCCCATCTTAGGTTTTTCAGGTTACTATTGACGGCCCAACTAATATGATTGGGTTCAAGTCCAAGCCAATACAGCATTCGCCCAATACCCAATTTTTCTTGGTCTTCAGTCAGCCTTCGGCCTCCACCGAGAAAGTGTTCATAATTTTTAAAAATAGAAATTGAAAAAATGCGTAATACTTAAAAAGGAAGAAAAAAAAACGAAAGCAGAAACAAGGCAACAGTCAGCAGCCTAGACAAAGGGGGATGGAAGGTGAGGAATTCGCAGTGGGTTGCTTCCTTTCAATCAAGACAACGTTAGGCGACGAGTTCGAAGGCCAAATCATCGCTTTCGACCGCCTCTCCAACATCCTCGTACTTCAAGAGGGTTCCAAATCTGGTCCCAGAAGGAACATTCGGCTGCTTAAGGCTAATTTTATTAAAGAGTTCACCTTTTTGCGTCAAGATGAAGATCCCCTTGATGTCAAGAAGTGTTTTTTAGACCTCACTAGTCTTCAGGCAAGAGAAGATTCTGCTATTAGGTACTTTAGTTTATCATTAATTTTTTCGAAGAAAAAAACCCATATATTAGAATTTTCTTTTATTGAATTTCAATGAGGTGGGTTCGTTTCTTTTTGCAGGCAAGCTGAGGCAGATTCGGAAAGGATTGGAGTTGGAGTTACCAGTGAGGCACAGAGTCTTTTTGATGCTTTGTCGAAAACGTATGAACTTCTCTTCTTCTTCTTTCTTTTAATGTGAGATTAATCTTTTTCTGTCTAGTTTTCCAATTTATAGAAAAGTCTCTTACTTTAGGGAACCTTTTTAGGGATTAAGATTATATTAAAATTATTTCTCATAATATGTAGATGGAACTTAACTCTCTATTGGATGATGATCGTGGCTAACTTAATGGAGTTTGGAATGCCTATTTAGTGGTGAAAATTTGAAATACCTGTAGGAATTTGAAATTTGAAGTCAATCTTCTTGTATATACCTTCTATACCCTTTCAAACAAATAGGTATAATGAATCTTAACTAAGTTCTACATGGTGTTTTTATTTCATCTTTACGATTTATGTAACAAAACAAATCCAAATCCTCCCAATCAAATTCATTTTCCCTAACAAAGCATGGAATTTTGTCTGAGATTTATATGAACCTCCTGAAAAATAAGTTTCTATGGAATTGTGGGGCAGGATGGGAGAAGAAGAGAACAACTCTTGAGTGAGGATAAAAGCAGAGATGAATTCTTATCAATGCTAGATGGTTGATATGAGAGATGAGTTTGTTGTGTCTCACCGAATTGTCGTTGCAATATGAACATCTGCTACTTGCTGAAATGGTAAATGTTAGCCTTAGGAAAGCACAGTGTTAAGTGTCAAGTATGTTGAGTTTGTTGAGAAGTGGGAGGGAATGCTAATACTGTAGGTTATGATGTGGTGATTTCACAGTTCATATGTTGCGACTAAATGAAGTTTTTGTATATGACATCATAATGCAGACAAGATGATAGTTAACCAAGGCTTGTACTTTTAGTATGTTTTGGATGCTCGTACTTGATGATTAACTAAGATGGCACAATAGCATTTAAACGTTAAGTGCTATTATCAAATACTTAATGCAATGGGAACAAATTTTGGTGTTAGTTTGTTTATGGACTGGGGAGAAAGAAAATAAGAAAGCAAAGTGCTGAGATTGATGGGGACAAAAACATCAAAGAAAAATAGAGGGGGGAAGTAGCCCATGGTAGGTGAAGAGTATGAAAATGATTCTGGATTTGTGAATATGATTTAGGGTCTTGTCATAACTAAAATTCATAAAATTGACTAACCAATAGCCTTGATAGTTGTCAACATTTGATAATTACAAAACCATCAAATTTGTATTGTCGATGATCTGTAAGGCCATCCAAGTATCTGCTTTTGTTCTCTTTGTTTCTCCTCCAAAATTGTGTCAAACTGAGCTAGGTTTAAGGGCATTTATTTTGCTTTCCTTTTCCTCGCGAGACATCTGAATGATATTGGAAGTGGAGGTAACTGCTCCCCCCTACTTTTGATTCCCTCCCCTAAATGGCCTGAGAAGTGAAGATATCTGTTTTCCCACCTTTTTTTATCCTCCACTTGACCCCAGAAATAAATTGCTGTAACTAAGATTCATTTTGGATCTTTGCTCATGGAGGTTTCTTGAGTAACTGATTTTTGTTTCTGTGAGCTTCCTTGAAGTTTGTTAGTGTATTGCTATAGATAGTTATGTTGAAAACTGACAAAATATAACATTAACACCGATGCATATGATCAGGCTTCCTGTACGTTGGGATAAGACTGTCATTGTTGTAATGAATGAAGTACGTGTGAGCAGTCCATATCTCCCCGAGTCTGTTAGTGGAGGAACTCCTGCAGCCAATGAACGGGTGAAGAAAGTGGTAAGATACTTGAAGGGATCTGGCATATTTATCTTCTAGATATATGATAAGAATATACTATCATTTATATATGTTGATTTCCTTTTTCAGTTGGAGTTTGAAAGGAAGAGGATGCAAGCTCGTGGTGCAAGTCAGTGATGAACTCACAATTGTGTTGTCCTGAGGTTGACGAAACTAAAAAAGGAGTTGATTGATTGGTATATTGTGATAGTTATCTGACCTCACATTTTCTTACTTTGTTGAAAGAAATTAAACGAATCTCTGTTGTTAATTTGTAGTTCCAAGCTCAAAAATTTGTAGTTTTAATATTATGCAACCGCTGCCTTTTTTAGATGGGTTTGTTGGTTATAAAGCCGGTAAAAGTAGGGTGCAAGATGGTTATTGTTTGGATTTATAGGCAATTTTGCTTTACAATCTATTCTTGGCTGCTCTTTAATGCATCATTGATCATACATATGACATACGTGAGGCATGTCATAAGTTTCCTTCCCCTGTGAAAAATATGAGCAATTCAATTGCTGCTGGCTGATGGCTGCTGCACTTAAGTAAAGCTGTTTGAGAATGCCTACAGAAATATAATTTCTTTCAATGTGTTAGGTTCATCTTTCTTGCGGCTAATTACTAAACGTGAATAATGGAAACGAAGCCTGCCTCTTATCATAGACTTTTCTATCTAGTTGACGATCCTTGTTCATATTATGTTCAAACATACTACATCAAATATGTTACTTCCAATTTTGTCAAATTGCTCCTAAACATTAGTATATGAAAATTGCTATCTAGAGAGAGGAAATTTAATCAAGATCCCCATTCCCCTCTATCCCTTGTATCAAATGACAATCATCATCCTCTAATTGTCTCAAACTTGTAGCCATGGTAACCAGTCTGGCCTGTCAGAATGGTTCAATCGGGACTCGGTGGGTAATCCGGTCCAAATGAGATTGCTAACCGTGGTTTTTCAGAAAGTAAAAGTCGGTTCAATCGGACAGTGGACCAGATTATGATTGGGTTGAACCGGCTTGACATTTGAAAATTAGTGAAAAAATTTACTAGTAAAAAAATATTTGAAGATGGTGGGTTGTGCGAAGAAAAATATATACTGTTACCATTATGCCAAATAAATTTAATTGAAATGTTTTCAACATATTTAATATTCATATGATAAAACATCATTTATTTAATCAAATACATTCATTGAAACGGATGATCGGTTAAATCCATAGTTATCATAACCGGATTGGTTATTGAACCGTTCAATGTGTTAGGTTATAAGGTCACTGATTCAAATAGTGGGTCAATTGGGTTAATGCTGGGTCAATTAAAATATTAAAAAATTTAATAATTTATATATAATAATATATTGCCACATATCTATAACACACTATAAAAGATGAACCTAGAATTACCTTTAGCTGTTTGTGAAAAAAAAAAAAAAATTCACCTTTACCTCAATTTTTCTCATCACCACATTCATTTGGTCTACTATTTGTATGGTTTTTGTGTCTTTTCACCTTGGTTATTTTGTTATTTCATGTGATTGCAAGGCTAAAACTATAAAAGCTGAACCTAGAATTACCTTTAGCCCAATTTTTCTCATCACCACATTCATTTGGGCTACTATTTGCATGATTTTTGTGTCTTTTCACCTTGATTTTTTTGTTATTTCATGTGATTGCAAGGCTAAATATGTCATTCCATATAATTTGACAAGGGTAGTTTTGGTTTTCCATGTCTTTCTTTATCTCACCTAGGGTTTAACTTGATTTTGGGGTATTTTTTTTGTCTCTTGCTTAGGATTTAGGTTCCATGTTACATATATCTCCTAGGGTTTATTTTCTCTTAGTTAGGGTTTAGCTATCATGTCACCAATATTATATTTAGATTTAACTACTTTAGGTTATTTTAATGTGACATAGACTTATATATTATTGGGCTATTATGTGTCTGAGTTGGCCATTGAATTTTTGACTATAACCAGGTCAGGTGTTGGCTCATAGGCCAGGTGTTGGCTCATAGGCTAGGTGTTGGTTTGGGCCGTTTAATATGTGTTTATTAAAAGGCCAATTGTCAATTCCCTCTTTTTCTTTTCTTCTGCCTTCTGCGTTTTTCTTCTTCATTTTTGTTCCATTTTCTCCTCTCCATTTCAATTTTCTTCTTCTTCTTCTTATTGCATTTTCTTCTTCCATTCTTCTTCTTCTCCCTCCTCACAAATTTCACGTCTTTCTTCTGTCTTCGTTTCCTTTGTTACTCTCTCCGATTTGATTTTTCTTTTCTCATTTCCTAATTCTTTCTTTTCCTTTTTTTTTGACTATTTTCCTTTTCCTTCTTTTTTTATGTTGCAGAGGCATTTTCAAATTCATGTTTAACAAATGAGTTTGTCGAATCAGTGGCAAAAGAGAGGTATTTCACTGTCAATTTGTTCTTTGTTGGTTGAAATTGAATGACTTTGAACAAGTGATCAGTCGTCAGCAATTAAAAATAATCCCCACCAAAACCTAACTAAGTAGATAGGGTAAGTAGGGGTCGAATCCCACAAAGAAGAGAATAGACTTATCCAAGGGATAAAATCTTAAGAATTTCCTCAAGAGAATTGCTCAAAAACAAGGGATTGGAAACAACAATTAAAAAGATAACAATTAAACTAAAAACAAAGCAAGTAAATTAAAATCAATCAAATTAACTACAGATCATTGATTTAAAAGATGAATTTAATATTTTATTCTCAATTGATAATTGGTCTAGGGAAATCCTAACATGCAAATTTAGATAAAGCTCTTGATCTAGTGTTGTTTATACCTCAATTTACAATCGAGGGTAAATTGGTCTTATCATAATCATAATCAAGATGTGTGGATAGGATTTAATCAAAATTCCTAAAGAAACTAGGTTTCTGCACCACTCTAGTTCAAATTGAATTAGGAAAGTCTTGTAAGTTAATTGCAAGGGCTGAAATTAATTAATTATTAATTAAATAATAATTATTGAATAATTATTATTAAAAATCTCATGAGTGCCGCCCCTACCCAGGTGAGTGGCAGAGAGAATCAAATCGGAAGCAGTTTCCTTTGATATTGTTGCCTGCTAGGGAGGCAAACAAGTAAAAAAGGAAAATTGCTTGTCATCTGCCCATGAGATGAAAAATACCTCATGGACATACATAGCAAGGCCCAAGTCGTCTCCCATACAGAGGAGAGGAGAGGCCGCCCTCTGCCCTGCAGAGAGATATTTTTCTCTTCCTGCAGGAAGGAGGCAGAGAGCTAAAGTTTGTCAGCAAGAGAAACATCTGTGTACGTGAGAGAGGCATGAGATTTTCAACCTCACACCTCGTCCATATATTCGACCAACCATAGTAGAGTAATCGTCTAGCCTCCTCCCCTCCTCGGGAGGCGAGATTGCAACTTGTATTTTGTTCAATTAAGGACAAAATAGTGAAATTGACCAATTGAAGAGGCTAGAAGCTGCGATTTCTTCTAGGGAGCACACCATGATGATCCTTGAGCTATGTAGATCATCTTGGTAAAATTTCACTTCATTCTGACATCGGAGTAAAAACTTATGCCCGGTTTTCAGTTAAGGACATTTTCGGGAGTGAAACCAAATTCACCATGATAGAGAGATCGAATTAGTTTGGGATTTTTTCCATGATCTTATGGAAATATTCTAAGCCTACTGGTGAAATTTTGGTTAAATCCGAGATCGTTTGCAACTTTTGCATTCTTTTCAATTAAGGACATATGGCTTTCTCACCCCGGTTTAAGCCATTTTCTTAATTAATTATTATTTTCATGATTTGAAGAGCTAAATATGACTAAGTATGAGTAATTTCGTGGCTTTGATGATCAAAGTTCAATTCATGATGTCAAATGGCCACTACTTAGTCAAATTAGCTAAATTCAGCACAAAAGAAGCAACAGAAGCCTACTGCACTGTGATAGGCAGAAGGAAGAATTGTCATCAACTACCCAGGAGGTAGATTTTCGTCTCCTATCTTAGCAAAGTGGCGCCCTTATGCATATCTTGTCCTCTCCCCAGCAGTTGGATGCAGTCAGAAGAAGAAGGAAGCTTCACTGCACTTTCCTAGAAGCTGTCATCTACATAGGAGGAGGATTTTGCCTTTGTCAGCAAGGCAAGCCCATTAAATGCTCAAGCCCAAACCGTCCCCTATATAAAGGGAGGCCATTCTCAGGTTTCAGGCAGATTCCGCATCTCAGACATTTCTCCCGAGAAATCAAAAACCAGCTCCTGCAGCTACAAACTTGCTCCGCGCAAAAAACCAAGCTCCGTGCTTATTTTCTCTCTGGCTCTGCGCCATTTTAAACCCAATTCATCACGAGTTCTTCACTCGTTCTTCATATTTTCTTGATTAGATCTTGTCTCAGGACAAACAAACACTCTTTTAGTGTTTTTCTCTTGTTTCAATCTTGTCTCCGGACATACAAACACTGTACACGTGTTCTTCATTCAGAAATAACAGATCAGTTTGTTATTTTCTTTTCAATTTCAATTGCAATCAAAGTAGATCTCTCAGATCTGATCCAAAAGAGAAGAGGCCCAGTTATGAGAAGCAGTTCGTCTGGATCCAATGATTTAGATGCTCCGGTGTGACTTTGATCCAGTCCCCACAATCGTTCTGATCTTTTAATCTGCTGCTCCGCGCACCAGATCTTGTTTTTACAACCTCTTTGTGAATTTCAGCAAATTGACTGGCACGCCCTCACGCTGTCATAAAGAATTCTCCGCGAAAACTCTAGCAAGAGATTTTTGGCGCAACAAGTGTGAATTATCCCTTTTATTCTTTAAACAATTACCTCTTGATCCAGTGTGATAATTGCTCAAGAACAAAGCATTAACAACAATTATAATTAATCACACATGCATAACAAGTATAACCAAACTCATTAAAATAAGGTTTATTAATCTCTTGGAAGGAAGATCCTTCACTCCCAATTGTTACCACAATCAAGCCCGAACGATCCTTCTATGGTTTGATTTAACAATAGATCTATCAAATTATATCATTAGCCGCGGCTCTAAATCCACAATCATCAAGATCATAAGATTAAAGCAGAGATTAAAAACTATCAATCAAGAACAAACATTAAATTATAAGCACACAAATCTCACCATAATTAATTGATTAGATTCACCAAAGTATAAGAAGTATTAAGAATTTAGCTACTCGTGAATTTGGAAAAATCCATGAGAGGCATAAGAAAACATACAAGACTTGAAGAGGGTGGAATTCTCCCTTTGCAAGACAAGGAATATCGCACCCCTTTATGAAAAGAGAGGGTGTCGACACCCTTAGGAAAAACTAGAGGAAAAACTAGAAAAATAGAAGAAAAGAAATTGTGTGTGTGTAATTGTGATTTGTGTTACATAACGTGGCTATTTATAGTGGACTAATTAGACTACATATAGACTTAGGAAGGGTGTAGGACGGTTTAGAGGCTGATTTGGTCTCCAAGTTGGCTTAAAAGTCTTCCTAGAGCCGAAATCCAAGTGAAAATAGGACTCTAGAAAATTCTGGAATCGCACAGTAACTTCGATAGCAATTTTGGGCTTGAAGATAACAGAACTGCGCTTTGGGCTTCAAAGAAAAGTTGTAGATCTCGGATTTAGCTTTCCAACACCTACTCACGGGCCTAATTTGGAGGTCTGAGCAGAAAGTTATAGCCTTTTTACCGAGACTGTGCTGAATCCTAATCCAACTAGGACTAGTATGCGGGAATTGGATATTTATTTTGGATATATTCGGCACCAATTGGGATTCTAACTCCAATTTTGGGCTTATATGGGATGAGTATTAACCCATATAAAATATCCAAAATTCCCAGGCTTCCGAGCTTCTCCATAGCTTATCTTCAATCCTTCGTGATTTAAGCTCAATCCTCAATTCTTGCCTATTAAGATAATTCTTCAATGGTCTTCAACTCTTCAAATTATCTTCAATAAATCTTCAATCACGAGCTTCGAATCTCCAAATCTTCACTCCAAATTGCTAAGTCCATATTTGTGCAAAAAGTCATCAAAATAGCTCCAAAAAAAATAGTGAAAAACTACAAGTTTCCACTTTTCTTGTCTTCAAGACCTAAAAATACAAAACACATAAAAATACTAAAAAGCATAGGAAAATGATCATAAAAATAGAGTCTTTTTTAGCTCGATCATAATTTCCCCCACACTAAACCTTTGCTAGACCCTAGCAAACTAGTGTAGAAAAACCATGAAAACAAATCATAATTCCATCTTTGTTAAAATCATTTGAAAACTTTGAATGTATACACATATTAAGGATTAATGCAGTTATGAAATCAAAAGAACAAAGAATAATAAGAGCACTCAATTCAAAAGATTTAGAAATAGCAAGCATCTTTATTCTTAATTAGTAACCATAATTAGAGTAGTTCTAATCACTCATCATTCATCACATCCTATAATTACTTCTTTCCATAAGCTCATGTCTTCATGTTTATCTCCATTACTCAAAGAATGCATATCATGGATACAGATCAAGGGTTTTCGTGGGTTATAGTAGATTTTCAAAGGGTAATTAGTTTTTAGAAAATTGGGGTTACTAACCTCGAAGTGTTCATGACTTGGGGTTACTAACTCCCTTTTTATTTTTTATTTTGAGGCTACTAGCACTCTAGAGGGACTCCCTCAATTTTTTTTTTCAGAGGGACAATATTTCTGCAATTCCATGCCTCTAATCCTCTTTAAGGGTTACTAACGCCTTTTGTTTAAAAGAGTGACAACTATGGAAAGGTGACTCGGAAATACCTCTTCTCCTCTTTCATGAAAACACTTCTTTTTTATGAAAAAGATTTTTAAACTACCCTTTTATATAAGTAGTCCCCCACACTTGTTCTTGACATATCCATAACATACTTTCATAATTGTAATTTCAATCAAGATTAAACACAAGTTCTAGAAATAGATAATCATAAAAGCAATAAATAATAAGTTTTTATCACAGACTCTAATTATACCTAATTTTAAGAAATAAGATATCATGCTAAAAATCAATCAATGAATAAAGCATTCTTAAAAATTCTAAGCATTCATCATTCATAATCAAATCAATCACTTAATATATATGTAACAATCAAAATTTCGAAAAAATTTCATGGAATTCTATGCATGTAGACTCTCTATTAGACTTTCTCCCCACACTTAAAAGACACATTGTCCTCAATGTATGAATACACATGTGTTGTATACTTTATAAGTGTGATAGCTAAAAGATGTGCTATTGAAATACTTGACTCACAAAGATAGGACAAACACTTATCACACATGTGCATTTATATGTTTGGCAGATAGCATATCCAAGTAATTCAAGCAAATCATAGCGTCAATCATAACAATCAAAGCAATCATAGCATAGAAATCATTATAAAGATATGCACATGTTCTTTAATTTAAACCTTTAACTATGACCTATATGCTTATGGTAAGTATAAATGCAAACAACTAATTCAAATCAAGGAATAAGCAAAACAAAGAAATAATCAATCAAAGCAAAGCAAAACAAGAAAAATTAAATGGAGAAAAGGTTTAAGAAAGCTTATCTATTTTCCAAGCATAAGCTCCATTCGATTTTCTTCTTGCAATCTCCAAAATTGTAGGCTCCATTTGCTCATATTGATTTGAAATCCTAAAAAGAAAAAGAAAAATAAAAGAAAGAAAATTAAGGGTTAGTAAAAATATTGGGTTGCCTCCAACAAGCGCCTTTCTTTAAGGTCTTTGGCTAGACTGTCTTAAAGAAATCATTCTTCAAGGGTGAAGGAACTGTGGATGTATTCCTTCAACAGGTCCACAATGATTTTGAGAGTATCATTGATGGCTTTGAGAACTTCAAGTTGAATTTTGTCAAGATTTGAAATCATCAAAGGGTATCTAGCATCTCGAAATGGTGATGGCACGGGCTTGGCCGGTGGTGGCACGGGCTTAACCGGTGATGGCAAGGTGTTAGGTACATGGGTGGCCGGTCCTGACTCGGTAATAGCCGGTCGTGGCTCGGTGGAAGCACAATGTGGCTCGGCTGTGACCGGTAGTGGCCGGGCAGTGGCGCGACTGGAAGCAGTTGCGACCTGGCATGGTTCGGTTATGGCCGGTCCTGGCCAGGCAGGATGCGCTGGTGGGGCGGGTGGTACCGGGCATGGCGCGCGGACTGTCGTGGAGCTAGCCGGTCTTGGCGGGCATGAGGCATGGATGGCCGGGCCATAGTCGGGCAGTGGCCGGCCGAGCTAGCTAGGTTGGCTCGATCATGGCCTTGGGCTTTCCTTGGTGCGTTGGCTTCCATATCTTGCTTCTCTCCTTGTGGTTTCAAATTATGAGTCTTCTAGGATGGTGGAACTCTTGGAGTTAGGAAACTTAGTGTTTGAGCAAAAGTTTCCAATACCATGTATACTTCATCAGTGGCATTATCGAGCAAGGGGATTGTAGTTAATGTATCAACAACCATTTGAATAGAGCCTCTTAATCCTTGATAAAAGTATCGGACCAAACGTTCCTTGCTAAAGCCATGTTGAGGGTAATCGGCTCACAACTTCTTGAATCTCTCCCAATATTGAGAAAAATTCTCCTTGTTACATTGTTGAATGCTCCCAACTTTTACTCTGTCTTCATTCTTGGTTGAAAAGTCTTCACTTGTCCCTTTCTTAATACTTTTAGAATTTACAACACAAACAAACTAGTTAGACTTCAAAGGCAATTGAGATGAAATTCTAGGGTGGATAACATCACCATCGAATTCCATGGTCAATGAACCATGGAATACATCAATCTTGATATGAGAAGTTCTCAGGAAAGGTCTTCCTAATAAAAGAGGACATTGATCTTTCGAATGTTCCATCTCCATACCAAAGATGTCAATAAGAAAAATCAGATGTTCAACTTTAATTAAGACATTCTCCAGAACACCTTTGGGGTGAACCAAAGATCCATCAGCTAGAGATGCACCTAAATCAAGCATAGCATTCTCTATAACACTTCTTCCAATAGAACAAGTAATAGAAAACGTACCTGGATCCTTGCACTTAAGAGGTAAAATCTTTTGAAGCACAACAGAGACATTAACTCCAGCACTTACCTTACCTTGCAACCTTTTCTTGTTGGTACAAAGTTGCTTAAGGAACTTTGCATAATTTGGAATTTGTTGAATGACATCAAGAAGTGGGATGTTGACCTCAACTTTGCGAAGTATCTCTAAAATATCTTGATCATCATCTTCTTTCTTTGACTTCTTCAATCTTGATGGAAAAGGAGGGGCGGCATGTACCTTGGAATCTGTCTTGTCAGCGACAGTCTTCTTGTCTTTTTCTCCATCCTTAACAGCATCAAAGGGGAATATACCTTTTCCTTTGGGTTCATCTTCAATTTTGATTTCTTTGTCAGGAACTTGCAATTCTTCTTCTTTGGTGTAGCTTGGCTCTCCTTCATCTTGTGCGGCATGGGTTGGATAGGGGTTTTCCAACTCTTTCCCACTCCTCAGAGTAATTGCACTTACATTTTCCCTAGGAGGTACTTTTGGTTGTGATGGGATCCTTTGTTGACCTTGTGTCTTGAGCAAACTCATATCACTAGCCAGTTGACTAATTTGTTTCCTCATCATCTCCATAGCTTCCCTCATTTGTTGCATCTCGATGGAAACTTGTGAAGATTGTTGAAAATTAGGCCTTTGAAAATTCATTGGCCTTCCTTGATAATTACCTTGGTTCCCATATTGTTGACTTGGTTGCTCGACTCTCCATCCAGGATTTGAGTAGGGTTCAGGCTTCCTTTGATATGCTCTTTGCATTCCCACAGCATTGACTTCTTGCACAGTGTGTTCCAAAGAAGGGCATTTATCAGTGTAGTGTCCTTGTGTACAAATACCACAAACCTTAGGCACACTTGAAAAATTTGCATGGAAAAAATCAGTGAGCATAGCAATTTGTTGATTTATTTCTTGAAGTTGTTGCTCCAATGAGGTGGAATGGGTAGAAACTTCATTGATTCTTCTTGTATTGGCTTCTCTTGAGGTGTCTTTCCGAGATCCAAATTGTTGAGTGTTTGCAGCCATGTTTTCCATTAAAGTCCAAGCATCGGTGGGAGTTTTGTCTATAAAAGCTCCTCCACTTACATAATCTATGGAAGATCTGTCAAACGGTAGTAATCCTTTCGTAGAAGTATTGGATCAACAACTGTTCAATGATTTGATGATTGGGGCAGCTCGCACACAGTGTCTTGAAACGTTTTCAATATTCATGCATTGTTTCTTCATGGCGTTGCTTAATTCCGCAAATTTCCTTCCTTATACTTGATGCTTTATGAGCAGGAAAATACTTTTCCAAGAACAATTTCTTAAGGCTCGTCCAAGAGGTGATTGAACCGGTGGGTAAGAGGTACAACCAATCTTTTGCACGGTCCACAAGAGTGAACGGAAAAGTTCTTAGCTTGAATTGATCTTCAGGAATACCTTGAATACTTGTAGATGCACAGGCAATCTGGAAATCAGTAAGATGTCGGTAAGGATCTTCTCCAGGCAGACCATGAAATTTGGGTAAAATCTGAATAAATCCAGATTTAATCTCAAAGTTTCCAGTTGTATCTGAGTATCGAATTGCTAAGCGTTGTGCATTGACGTTTGTTGCAGCAAGCTCTCTCAGAGTTTTAGGGCCTTCTTCGTTTGCCATGTCTTCTGATGATATTGAAGCAGCAAATCTAGGAGAATTAGATTGAGAACTCGAATTGGATGACTCCTCTTCTTGTTGTTGACTTGATCTCTCCTTCCTTAGCGAAAATAGTGTTCTTTCTGGCTCATAATCAAATTCAAAATCTTCTATACCACTACTTCTTGTATTTGACATGCAACTTCCTAGAAAAATCAAAACAAAACTCAAAAGAAAAATTAGCAGTAATAGTTCTTAAACAAAAAAATTAAAATTAAAGACAGAAAAATAGATTTTTTTTAACGCAAAACTTTTTTATCGTAAAAAGAAGAAATTTTTTTTTATATTAACGCAAAAAGAAGAAAGAAATTTTTTTTAAAGATTAAAAACGCAAAAATTAATTTTTTTTTTCTAAAAATGATGAATCAAGAGAAAATCCTTAGGATTAGTTCTTTCCTTACTTCCCCGGCAAAACCAAGAGAAAGTTTTCAAGATGAGTGTTTTCCTTCCTTCCCCGGCAACGGCGCCAAAATTTATGATCAGTCGTCAGCAATCATAAAAATAATCCCCATAAAAACTAACTAAGTAGATAGGGTAAGTAGGGGTCGAATCCCACAGAGAAGGGGAATAGACTTATCCAAGGGATAACATCTTAAGAATTTCCTCAAGAGAATTGCTCAAAAACAGGGGATTAGAAACAACAATTAAAAAGAAAACAATTAAACTAAAAACAAAGCAAAGTACATTAAATCTAAACTATGGCAAATTATAAAGGAAACAATATTAAGAAAGCATACTTCTTCTCCAATGGTAGAAATCAATCAAATTAACTAAAGATCATTGATTTAAAAGATGAATTTAATATTTTATTCTCAATTGATAATTAGTCTAGGGAAACCCTAACATGCAAATTTAGATAAAGCTCTTGATCCAGTGTGAATTATCCCTTTTATTCTTTAAACAATTACCTCTTGATCCGGTGTGATAATTTCTCAAGAACAAAGCATTAAGAACAATTATAATTAATCACGCATGCATAACAAGTATAACCGAACTCATTAAAATAAGGTTTATTAATCTCTTGGAAGGAAGATCCTTCACTCCCAATTGTTTCCACACAATCAAGCCTGAATGATCCTTCTATGGCTTGATTTAACAATAGATCTATCAAATTATATCATTAGCCGCGACTCTAAATCCACAATCATCAAGATCATAAGATTAAAGCAAAGATTAAAAACTATCAATCAAGAACAAACATGAAATTATAAGCACACAAATCTCACCATAATTAATTGATTAGATTCACCAAAGGATAAGAAATATTAAGAATTTAGCTACTCATGGATTTTTTCAAATCCATGAGAGGCATAAGAAAACTTACAAGACTTGAAGAGGGCGGAATTCTCCCTTTGCAAGACAAGGAATATCGCACCCCCCTATGAAAAGAGAGGGTGTCGACACCCTTAGGAAAAACTAGAGGAAAAACTAGGAAAATAGAAGAAAAGAAATTGTGTGTGTGTAATTGTGATTTGTGTTACATAAGATGGTTATTTATAGTGGACTAATTAGACTCCATATAGACTTAGGAAGGGTTAGGACGGTTTAGAGGCTGACTTGGTCTCCAAGTTGGCTTAAAAGTCTTCCTAGTGTCGAAATCCAAGTGAAAATAGGACTCTTGAAAATTCTGGAATCGCACAGTAACTTCGACAGCAATTTCGGGCTTGAGGATAGGAGAACTGGGCTTTGGTCTTCAAAAGAAAGTTGTAGATCTCGGAGTTAGCTTTCCAACGCCTACTCACGAGCCTAATTTGGAGGTCTGAGTAGAAAGTTATGACTTTTTTACCGAGACTGCGCTGAATCCTAATCCAACTAGGACTAGTATGCGGGAATTGGATATTTATTTTGGATACATGCGGCACCAATTGGGATTTTAACTCCAATTTTGGGCTTATATGGGCTGAGTATTAATTCATATAAAATATCCAAAATTCCCAGGCTTCCGAGCTTCTCCATAGCTTATCTTCAATCCTTTGCGATTTAAGCTCAATTCTTGCCTCTTGAGATAATTCTTTAATGGTCTTCAATTCTTCAAATTATCTTCAATAAATCTTCAATCACGAGCTTTGAATCTCCAAATTTTAACTCCAAATTGCTAAGTCCATATTTGTGCAAAAAGTCATCAAAATAGCTCAAAAAAAAAATAGTGAAAAACTACAAGTTTCCACTTTTCTTGTCTTCAAGACCTAAAAACACAAATACTTATAAAATAGGGTTAAAATACACATAAAAATACTAAAAAGCATAGGAAAATGATCATAAAAATAAGGTATTTTTTGACTCGATCAACAAGTCTTCTGCAATTTTTCACTTCTGAATTTAAACAAATAAAGTATTGATCCTAGCATGAACCTAATAATTTGAGATACAATATGTTAGTTCATATTTTATAGGTTTACTTTGCTTCTCTTCGTTATTCTTTATTTCATTTTCATTTTGGCTCTACTCTCTTTTTCTTTGCAGATTACAATTTTTTTTTGTTGGGTGGTTTGCTTTTGCAGATCATTCACCGATTCTATTAGAAGGTAATGCTACATTTCGTTAATTTACTTTATTTTGAGTGATTGTAGGTTGATTTGCCAATTCTTTTGATGGGGCTGAGCATTTATGGGTCTTTTATTTTAGGTACTAGTCGCTTCATCTGTATATGTTTTTCCTACTTTCATCTATTTCCAATTTTGTTTTGAAAACCCTTTATTTGTTGCTTATCATTTGTAATTGTGAATTTTGTCTGCGAGGTAATGATTTTGGGGCTTAAAGTTTCCCTGTGCAAGTTGGGATTTTTCTTACATCTTTGTTATGAAAATCTGTCTGCCTTTCAGACATGTCATGCACGGATATCAACCTCTACTGCACAGTTAGGCCTGCATGAGCTTTAACTTGGAATAATTCCTGGGCTTTGGAGGTATGACTATTTCCTTTGAGTAGATTGTTAATGCTTGGTTCTTTTATATGTAAAAAGCCAAATATTGTGTATATTTATTAGCGTCGTCTCTAAGGTGCTATTGACTATTGAGTAGACCTGCTTAAGGGTCGGGCTACCCGCCCAAACCCGAAGGCCCACCCGGAAAATGGGAGGGATTTGGCATAAATTTTGGACCCGAAAAACGGGTCTTAGACAGAGAAATAGGGCCCTATTAAAAATGGACCGGGCCTTGGTTTTGGTGTTTTAGGCCCGAGCTCGGCCCGGCCCGGCTCGACCTGTATTATATATAAATAATATAATATAATTAAATAATTATATTTATACATAATAAAATTGAATAATTTATAAGTACACATTAATTAGAACTTGTAAACTTTATTAAAATTTAATCTTTTATCACAATTTGTTTTGATTTAATTTGTTATTAGATTATATATAAATTTTAATTTTTATTAAAAAATTTAATTATTATTTATTTTAAAAAATAAATATGGGCGGACTTGTGCGGGCCTTGGATTAGGTAACGGATACAGCACCAACCTGCCCTCCGATTGTGATTAGGTAACGGATTTCCAGCTGTATTCGGTTGTGCTGCTTTTGGAAAACTGAGTCTCCCACCCTTCACTAGAGCTTGCACCTCTCGCTTCAACCTAATGCAATTCTCAGTTGAGTGTCCTTGAGCTCCACAATGGAAACCATAGTAAGCATTTAAATCATACACGCTTGATAAGGAGGCTGTAGAGAGTGTGGGTATGGCGTGCATCGAATCAAATTTTGTTGAACCAGTTGAGGTAGTAATTTTGAGTAGGTGTAAGAAATGGGGTCAATTGGCTCCCTGGCTGGGCGAGAAGCAGCTCTCTGCGAGATGAGTTGGTTGGTGGGTTGTGGAGTAGTTATGGGCAATGTGGGCTGAGGATTTGGTGTTGGTGGTCTGTAAGACATGTCCCCTATGTTGTTGACAGACTGATAAGAATATGGAACCGACATTGGTGGACGATAATAATTGATTTGATTTTGGTTATACTGTGTGTAGTTGTAGGTTTGGGGTGAACAATAAGGTCTAATGGGTACTTGAGGCTGATATCCCAACTGATTGACATTGTTGACCTCCTCTTCCTTCTTCCCAACCTGTCTCTTCTTGGCTTCATCCACAACAACAATCCTTCTCGATTTGATACTATTGTCCAATTTCTGCCCCATCACCACAATCTTTGCAAAGGGTTCATATGCCAAGTTGAACAATTTTTCGAAGAAGATGAACTTTTGGGTATCAATGAAAAGACTGGAAATCTCGGACTCCTCTATTGGTGGCTTGACCTGAGAAGCCTTATCCCTCCATCGCTGAGTAAATTTTGTATAACTTTTAGTAGGCTTTCTTTCCATGATTTTTAGGGATTCTCTAGATGGGGCTAGTTCAACTAAATACTTGTATTGATCAATAAAGGCTTTTGCAAGATCATCCTAGGAATGAACAAGATGCCTGTCAAGCTGATTATACCAAGTGGAAACTGTCCCCGTCAGGCTATTCTGAAAATAATGAACCATGTGCTTCTCATTCTTTGCATGAGGACCCATTTTCCTAGTGTAACTCCTCAGATGGTTGTGTGGATAATCCTTAGTTCAGTCGAATTTCTCAAAGTCTAGAACCTTGAATTTCGATGGTATCACTAGTCCATCAACCAAAGACAATTCTGAGGTATCAATGAGACTATAATAACTATTAGATCCTTCCAACCCACAGAGCATTTTCTCTATCAAACTCAGCTTGCACTTGTTGTCCTCAACCAGATCATTCTCTTTGAATCCATCTTCCTCCGTCAAATCAATCGGCTTAGTAACCGCTACCCCTGACTGGTATAGATAAGAGTAATTTGGGGGTAATGGCGCAGATGCAGTATCAATTCCAGAATGAAACGCTGGAGGAGCGGGAGGCCCAGTTCTGGTACCTGGATGGAGCTTCGGTAGATGGGGAACGAAAGTCCCAGTTGCGAATCCTGATAGTGGTGGATAAGCAAATTGCGTCTCACTGGATATCAGTGGATTAACATTTCCAATCCCTAGCCCGGTCATTCCCGAACTTGCTCCGAGGTCAGATCCTATCGGATCCTCCACAGCCTGAGTGTCATCTGTCACACCTTTTCCCTTCGTAAACTGATGCATCATTCCCATTAGCTATTCTATCTTGGCGTTTGTCGCTTCCTCTCGGCGCCGTGCTTCCTCTCGGCGCCGTGCTTCCTCTCGGCGCCGTGCTTCCTCTCGGCGCCGTGCTTCCTCATCTCTGGGCCTAAGTTCTTCGTCTTTGCGCCTGATTTCCTCTTTCAATTGTTGAATTTCCGCGGCCTGTTCGTCCATTTTCCTTGTGTTAGACCTAGTGTTGTATTATCGTGCTGAACAATGTTCTTTCTTGGGTCGTGCTATCTTGAAACCTCATCCTGATTCGGATGCCAAAAGATTATTATTGTCACGCCCCAACCCGGAAGACGAGCACGGATAACTGCCGTGGTACCTCGAAACACGTGCCGGCCGGTCACGTGCACCAAGGCTCCACGAAGCGTCAATACCAGATAAAAACAGGGAAAACACAAATATAGTATAAATTTTAAAATAATAACTGTTTCCAAATCAGAGTTAAAGCTGAATTATCAAAATCGAACACAGTAGTAAAAATGCCCCAAAATTTAATCGGAAGATAAATACTAGTAGAGAAAATAGCGGAGTAGATGCAAATCAAAAACAGGGAGTGAAAGATATCATGAAAAAAAGACACTGCCAGTGGGACCCATCTTGTAGTGAATAGTACCTCTAACACCAGGGATCACAACCTACGCCATCGACTCGACCGTCAAAGGAAATGATGAGTCCTAACTACCCTGAAAACACAACAATTAATTGAGGGGTGAGTACACGAATGTACCCAGTGAGTGAGCCACCCTCAATGAGAACCAGAAGAGGGTGGGGTGCACTCACAACCAAAACAGATAAGAAAACCAAGTTATAAAAACATGGTTAGCAATAAAACAAGTACAAGAAATCATTTATCATTTTCATAAACAAATGGGCTGCCAATAAAACCTATCCGGAGTAACCTTGGCCCGAGTCAACCTCCGGAACCGTCAGGGGCATTTTCGTCATCATCAAATAACTAGTAAAAATATCATTTTTCTTATTTTTCCAAACAAGCCCGTTCCCCTGACGTTAGCTTGGGTTCGGTACTGCGTGGTGGCCGCAGCACACCCAATTTAGCTCTCCCATGCACACGCCGAACCGGTAAATAAATATGGCGTGTCGGGCCTGGAGCGACGAACCATGTGGATCCAAACTAAACTCATGGTTCGCCAATAAAATCTAACTACTAGCTAGTAAACCACCAAATCAGCCACACGTACTCCCTGGACTGCGTCCAGTCCACGAGTCCCCGTATGCTTACCGACAGTTCAAAACCATTTTCAAAGATCGCTCATGCACCCAAAACAATTTATTTAAAACCATTTACAAAACAATTTAATAAAACAGTAATAAAATAGTTCCTCAACGGGTTAACCGTTGAAGACAGCCCACTCACAGTTCAGGGGACTCGTACACCCCCAAAGTCAATCCACTGTGAGCCTAGCCGATGTCTCGATCAGCGCCTCAGCCGTCTGATTGAGAAACACGTGCAACACAAGAAAATCATTAAAACTAGTATCATAATCAAAGTAATAAACTAGAACAGTTAGATAAAACATATTAAAATCACAAGAACACATATCCCAGACCCACGATCTATGTAGAGGATTTTAACGTTATGTCATACTATGTTTCAGGACAAGTTTCAGAGTCGAAACACACTTTCTAAGGCTCATTTGATCATTTTTAGGTCTACTGGGGCAAAACGGTAATTTTATTCGACAAAGGGCAAAACAGTAATTTTTCATGATAGGGGTAAAATCGTCATTTTTATAATCAGGGGCATAATCATCAATTAGGATACTCATATTCGGAATCTACACAATTAAATTCAAAGTACAAGGTTAAAACTGTAAATTTAACCTTCTAAGGGTAAAACGGTAATTTATTCATTCTTAGGGTAAAACGGTAATTTTATGCCCATACAGATACAACGTACATATTCGTAAATCCTTACATGACCGAATGTGTCAAATTCTTCAAATCCCATTTTTAGGGGCAAAGTTGTAATTTTACCCTTTCGAGGGTAATATGGTCATTGCAGTTATTATATGTACCATAACGTACATACGAATTTATAAATATGGACGGCGTAGTCAAATTCTCTCATTTCCACCATTAATGGTAATTTCGTAAGTTTGATGACTAAGGGGCATAATGGTAATATTGATAGGTCAAGGCTAGCACAGTAATTTTACCCAAAAGGGTCTTTACGGTAGCTTTCCAATCCTAAATATGCGATCTTAAAGTTTAATTATTTGTATCGCGCTCTTTAGGGGCAAAATAGTAAAATTGCCTATCAAGGGTATTTAGGTAATTTTACTCTCTCAAGGTACGGTGATATTCCTTACGTGTCATATTTGTTGACCATAGTTGATCGGACTTGAAATCGTAGCTCAACGGAATATATAAGTACATTTTTACTAACTAGGGGTAATATGGTAATTTACCCACTCCAAGGGTAAAACGGACATTTTATGATCCAAAGAATAGTACTGAGTAATATGATAATTGTTTAGAATTATTAACGTAACCGATGTCGCCGAATTCGTTAAATTCATCTTCAAAGGGTAATTTCGTGATTTAATACCTTAAGGGTGATTTGGTAATTTATACTCCTTATATTATTACGGTACATACTTGTAAATACGTAGACAACCGAAGTGGTCGAATTTATTGAATGCTTATCACAAGGATAAATTCGTAATTTACCAACCAAAGGATGAATTAATAATTTTACCCCTTCAAGGGTAAATTAGTAATTCAATTAATCAATTAAAAAATCCACAACTCCAAATATTAATTTATAAACTAATTTCTCCAATTTTCTTGTTTAACATTTTTCCCTTTCCTTTTTATTATTATTATTATATTTTTTTTATTATTCATCTTTTACCCTTTTAAATTGGGCCTAGCCCGTTTGGGCCAAGTCCCTTCTTTTTTTTTTTTTTTGTTGGGCCCAAGCAGGCCAACCTGCTCAGGCCCGCGCTAGCTGGCCCAGCACGCACCAGGCCTGCGCGCTAGCTGGCCCAGCGCGCGCCAGGCCCGCTAGGCTGGCCTGGTCAGCATGGCCAGCTTGGGTTGTTGGCAGCCAAGAATGACAGTCGGAATCTGGAATTTTTTCCAGATTCCGGCCAAATTTTTGCTTCCTTTTTCACATAATTTGGCTATCAAACCATTCCTAAATTCCATTACAACAACTCTTAAACGAATAACAACATTCCCAAAGCATTCCCAACACAATACCAACTTCAAAACATCAACCAACAAGAAATTAAATAAATTTCTTCACCAAATTTAAATTCATCTTACCCAAAAGCTTCACATCCAACTTCTCTTGCTCCCATTGCTTCAAATTCGGGTTCTTCCATGAATGAATAATCCTCCACTCCTCCAACAACCAAATACCAAATTAAAATGGTTTAACTAACAACTTTAAAAGACCAATTTTAACTTATGAAACTTCTACTTACCTTTGCTTGAGAAATCCACCTTAAATACCATGAATTTCCAATCTAATTACATCAAGAAATAGAGCTTGGAATGAAGTTTCATCCTCCTTGTTTGCATGTTTAATTTGGGAAGCATTTGAGTGAGAGGTTTTAGGGAGAGAGAGTATAATGCATCGGTTAGAGAGAGAAAAAAAATAAAAAAAAGCTTCCACCAATTTTCGAAGGAAGAAGAAGAAGATATATGGATTTTAAAGTTAAATTCTTTTTGGTAAAATATCACTTCAACCCCCCACACCTTGCTAGTTTCCTCAAATTGGTTCCAAAGCTTCTATATTAATTCAATTGGCTCTCATTTTATTTTCTTCTTACCATAAAAATTTAATTTGTAGCTCACAATTATTGTATGGTATTACAATTATTATCTTTTTTGCCAAGTTATTTCATTTTATTATATATATATATATATATTTTAAGAATGTGGGGCCCCTCCATATCTAGTAGGAACTTCACAGGATAAAAGCCGTGGCTGTCACAAATTTGTCGACAATCAGGGCTTTTGTCCTTATGCATATGATGCAAATGAATGTTATGATGCATGTACCTACTCATTCATCATTTAAGATAGAGAGAAAATTGGGATTCATTGTCTTGTAATACCATAACTGTAGATTTCTCTTTGATAGAGAGCATCCTGACCACACACCATTGTTCGAAAACTTGGAACGTAAAGTGAGAATAATTTAATTATAGGCCATTGTCTTGAACTGAAACTTGAATTAAAAGTACTTTAGTTACAAGCCTTGAATTGTTCACAAATAACATTGATACTGGAATACTACTCTATTACAAGAGTTTGAATACTACTATTTTCCCATGAACTGCTGGAAGTAGGTGATCGGTCATCAGCAAATCATAAAAATAATCCCCACAAAACCTAACTTAAGTAGATAGGGCAAGCAGGGGTCGAATCCCACAGAGAAGGGGAATAGACTTATTCTCTAAGAATCACTCCAAAACAAGGGATTAAAAATAGCAATTATAAAGAAAAACAATTAATCTAAAAAGAAAGCAGAATGTATTAAATCTAAACTATAGCAATTAATAAAGAGAACAATAATAAGAAAGCAAACTTCTTCTCCAATAGTAGAAATCAATCAATTTAACTATGGATCATTGATTTAAAAGATGAATTTAATATTTTATTCTCAATTAGATAATTGGTCTAGGGAAAACCCTAACATGTAAATTGGATAAAATTCCTTCTCAGGCTTAAATTATCCCTTTTATTACTTAACAATCAATCTCCTTAAAAGGTTGATAAGAACAAAGCATTAAAAACTTCACACATGCATAACAAGTAAAACCAAACTCATTCACGATTAATAAACAAGGATTAGTAATCCCATTGGACGCCTCTCAGCTGACTCCAATTTGTTACCACACAATCAAACTTGAGCTCTCACCCTTAGCTTGATTTAACTATAGATCTATCCAATTACATCAATACTGGCCATATAAATCAATAATCATCAAGATCATAAAATAAACTAGAGATTAGCAAACTATCAATCAAGAACAAATATCAAATTATACGCACACAAATCTCACCATAATTAATTGATTAAAATCACCAAAGGATAAGAAGTATTAAGAATTTAACTACTCATGGATCCAAATCCATGAGAGGCATAAGAAAACTTACAAGACTTGGGGGCGAAATCCTACCTTGTAAAGCCTAGGGGTATCGCACCTCCCTATGCAAAGGGAGGTGTCGACAACCCCCTCCTAAAACTAGAGAAAAAAAACTAGAATATTTTCTAAGAAAAAGATGAAAAGAGAATTGTGATTCTAGGGCTAACATAAGGTGGGTATTTATAGTGGAAGGGTCTAAGGCGGTTTAGAGGTCTTGACTTGGTCTCCAGGTTGGATTTAATGTCTTCTTAGAGTAAAATTTGGTCTTCATGAAAATTCTCGAATCGTGTAGCAACTTCGACAGCAATTTCGGGCTTGATGATGGAAGAACTGGGCTTTGGACTTCAAAGCAAAGTTGTAGATCTCAAAGCCCTCTTTCCAACGCCTACTCACACGCATTTTTTGGAGGTTTGAGTAGAAAATTATGGCCTTTTTACCGAGACTGCGCAATGAGGATCTTATGGTCTTTTATATTCCTCGAAAAGAAATAAACAGCTAATTACGAACACAATAAGGATTACGTTCACTATTAATCCCAAAAGGCAACCTTTGAATCCCTCGGCGGCATCGAGCTCGTTTTTGCCTTAATCTCCGTAGTGCCTCCCTTCTTTCCTTTATTTGTTGTGCTTTCATCTCCCTAAGGAACTTATCCAAGGCCCTGCATTTATTAATATCATGAACAAACTATTTCCTCAATTACTCAACTGGATATGCACTTCGAGAGAAAAGAAGCTCCTTTATTAATGATAGTTGTATTTTTTAAGAGATTACTTAATGAAAAGAAGTGAAATCACAACCAGTTTATATTCAACGGTTCAAGCCGAAGAACTTAAAGTATTGAGTAAATTTTTTAAGAGTAATATCAATTTATATATAAGATATATGTGATATATTATCTTTACATTAAATGGAGAGGTTTTGGTTTATGACAAGGAGATTTTTATGAAGTAAAAATAGTCACTACATTGGTGGAGGGGACCCTCATGTATAAAGAAGAGAGAAAAAGTCAAACTGGTCATTTTTTTTTATAAAAAATATTGGCTAATTTTACATTTGTGTCCAGTTCGTTTCTCAATGTTAGTCGCGTAAGCAGTAACCAATGTTGCTGCTGCTTTTAACAGGTTGCATATTATTTCGTGGAATTCGTCCACGACATGTCCCAAATTTCGATCTTGTGGTCTTTTATATTCCTCGAAAAGAAATAAACAGCTAATTACGAACGCAATGAGGATTACATTCGCTTTTAATCCAAAAAGACAACCTTTGAATCCCTCGGCGGCGTCGAGCTCGTTTTCCCCTTAACCTCCGTAGTGCCTCCCTTTTTTCTTTTATTTGTTGTGCTTTCATCTCCCTAAGGAATTTATCCATCACCATGCATTTATTAATATCATGAACAAACTGTTTCCTCAATTACTCAACTAAATATGCACTTCGAGAGAAAAGAAGCTCATTTAGGTTTTGAGAAGTGAGGCCGAAACTAAAATCGCAGCACCGAGGTGAGTCAACGACTTGATTTTGAGCTCCATTAGAGGTTGGCCGAGGCTCCAACGCGGTGATAGGTGGTGCGGGGCGGCTAGGGTTTTGTGAAAAAAAGGAATCTGAAAAGAAAAAAGAAAAGAAAAAGGCTTGGTTTTTTAACTTGTTTACTTATCCGATAAAAACAATGGTAGACATCAAAATAATAAGAAAAAAAATTTTATGACTCTGATACCATGCTATCCTATTTGTTATATAGAAATATAGTTGTATTTTTTAAGAGATTATTTAATAAAAAGAAGTGAAAAATATAACGAATATGACTATCATTATTGTATTACCTACCACGATCGGTTTATATTCAACGGTTCAAGCGGGAGAACTTCAAGTACTAAAGAATATTTTAAGGAGTGAAATCAATTGATATATGAGATATATGTGATATATTGTCTTTACATTAAATGGAGATGTTTTGGTTTATAGCAAGGAGATTTTCGTGGAGTAAAAATAGTCACTACATTGGTAGAGGGGACCCTCATGTATAAAGAAGAGAAAAAAGTCAAAATAACCAATGTATTTTTTTGGGATAAAAAATTTCGGCTGATTTCATATTTGTGTCCAAATTTGGTGTGTTTGCATGTGTTCAATTTATCTTCTCTCTCGATTTATCGTTTGTATTTAACTTCCTTCTATCTCTATTATATTTCCACTACTTAGTGTTTCATTAACTGCTTTACGAGTTATCTTATAAAACTACAATGGCACACTTACCTTTACAGTTGCGAATAGTTGTTTTTCAAACTCTGTCGAGAATTAGTCGACCTATACCAGCCGACCCCAATTTTAATTTTTGGTTCAGGTTGTCTAGCTCGTTTTTCTCTTATCCTCCGTAGTGCCTCCCTTCTTTCCTTTATTTGCTATGCTTTTAATCTCCCTAAGGAACATATCCAAGGCACCGCATTTATCAATATTAGGAACAAACTGTTTCCTTAATCACTCAACTGGAAATGAGACAGAGTCTAGTTGTCCTACTTCGAGAGAAGAGAAGCTCCTCTAGGTTTGGAGAAGTGAGGCCGGATCTGGAATCGCAGCATCGAGGTTAGCCGTAACCTTGATTTTGACCTCCATTGGAGGTTTGCCAGAGCTTCGACGCGGCGGAGTAAGGCGGCGATAGGTGGTGCGGGGTAGCTATGGTTTTGTGAAAAAATAGGGAATTTGAAAAGAAAAAAAAAGAAAAAGGCTTGGTTTTTTAACTTGTTAACTTATCTGATAAAAACAATGATAGTCATCAAAATAATAAGAAAAAAGGTAGCATGACTCTGATACCATGCTATCCTATTAGTTATATGGTAATATAGTTGTACTTTTTAAGAGATTACCTGATGAAAAGAAAAGAAAAATATAGCAAATACGAGTATCATTATTGTATTAGCTACCACGATCGGTTTATATTCAACGGTTCAAGCCGGAGAACTTGAAGTACTGATACCAATTGATATATGAGATATATGTGATATATTATCTTTACAATAAATGGAGAGGTTTTGGTTTATGGCAAGTAGATTTTAGTGGTGTAAATATAATCACTACATTGGTGGAGGGGATATTCATGTATGGCAAGTAGATTTTCGTGGAGAAAAAATGGTTACCATATTGGTGGAGGGGACCCTCATGTATAAAGAAGAGAGAAAAAGTCAAAATGGCCAATGCCTTTTTGTGGGAGAAAAATATCGGCTAATTTTATATTTATGTCCTAATTTGGTGTGTTTGCATGTGTTCAATTTATCTTTTGTCTTGATTTATCATTTCAATTTTATTTCCCTCTATCTCTATTATCTTTCCACTACTTAGTGTTTCATTAGTTGTTTTACGAGTTATCTTATTAAACTACAATGGCACACTTACCTTTACAGTTGTGCATTTTTAGTTGTTTTTCAAACTCCGTTGAGTATTAGTCGCCCTATTGCAGCTGACCCCAATTTTAATTTCAGGTTTAGCTTGTCCAGCTCGTTTTTCTCTTATCCTCCGTAGTGCCTTCATTCTTTCCTTTATTTGTTGTGCTTTCATCTCCCTAAGGAGCATATCCAAGGCACCGCGTTTATCAATATCAGGAACAAATTGTTTCTTTAATTACTCAACTGGATATGGGACAGAGTCTAGCTGTCCTACTTCGAGAGAAGAGAAACTCCTCTAGGTTTGGAGAAGTGAGGCCGGATCTGGAATCGCAGCATCGAGGTTAGTCGTCAGCTTGATTTTGACCTTCACTGGAGGTTTGCCAGAGCTTTGACGTGGCGGAGTAAGGCGGGGATAGGTGATGCGGGGTAGCTAAGGTTTTGTGAAGAAAGAGGGAATTTGAAAAGAAAAAAAAGAAAAAGGCTTGGTTTTTTTAACTTGTTAACTTATCTGATAAAAACAATGGTAGTCATCAAAATAATAAGAAAAAAGGTAGCATGACTCTGATACCATGCTATCCTATTAGTTATATAGTAATATAGTTGTACTTTTTAAGAGATTACCTGATGAAAAGAAAAGAAAAATATAGCAAATACGAGTATCATTATTGTATTAGCTACCACGATCGGTTTATATTCAACGGTTCAAGCCGGAGAACTTGAAGTACTGATACCAATTGATATATGAGATATATGTGATATATTATCTTTACAATAACTGGAGAGGTTTTGGTTTATGGCAAGTAGATTTTCATGGTGTAAATATAATCACTACATTGGTGGAGGGGATCTTCATGTATGGCAAGTAGATTTTCGTAGAGAAAAAATAGTCACTACATTGGTGGAGGGGACCCTTATGTATAAAGAAGAGAGAAAAAGTCAAAATGGCCAATGCCTTTTTGTGGGAGAAAAAATATCGGCTACATTATATTTATGTCCTAATTTGGTGTGTTTGCGTGTCTTCAATTTATCTATTGTCTCAATTTATTATTTCAATTTTATTTCCCTCTATCAATATTATCTTTCCACTACTCAGTGTTTCATTAGTTGTTTTATGAGTTATCTTATTAAACTACAATGGCACACTTGCCTTTACAGTTGCGAATTTTTTGTTGTTTTTCAAATTCCGTTGAGTATTAGTCGCCCTATAGCAGCCGACCCCAATTTTAATTTCAAGTTTATCCAGCTCGTTTTTCTCTTATCCTCCGTAGTGTCTCCATTCTTTCCTTTATTTGCTGTGCTTTCATCTCGTTAAGGGATTTATCCAAGGCCTTCCAATTATTAATACCATTAACAAACTGTTTTCTCAATTACTTAACTGGATATAGGACAGATTCAAGCTGTCCCACTTCGAGAGAAAGAAAACTCCTCTAGGTTTGGATAAGTGAGGCCGGATTAAGAATCTCAGCATCAAAGTGAGTTGTCGACTTGATATTGAGCTCCATTGGAGGTTGGTCTGAGATCCGACGCGGCAGGGTATGACGGCGATAAGTGGTGCGGGGTAGCTAGGGTTTTGTGAAAAAAAGGAATCTGAAAAGAAAAAAGAAAAATGCTTGGTTTTTTTAACTTGTTAACTTATCCGATAAAACAATTATACACATCAAAATAATAAGAAAAAATATATAATTACTCTGATACCATGCTATCCTATTTTTTATATAGAAATATAGTTATATTTTTTAAAAGATTTCTTAATGTAAAAAAGTGATAAATATAGCGAATACGACTATCATTATTATATTATTTATCACGATCAGTTTATATTCAATGGTTCCAACCGGAGAACTTAAAGTACTGTATAAAATTTTTAAGAATGATATCAATTGATATATAAGATATATAGGATATATTATCTTTACATTAAATGGAGAGTTTTTGGTTTATGACAAGGAGATTTTTATGGAGTAAAAATAGTAACTACATTGGTGGAGGGGACCCTCATGTATAAAGAAGAGAGAAAAAGTCAAAATGGCCAATGCCTTTTTGTGGGAGAAAAAATATCGGCTAATTTTATATTTATGTCCTAATTTGGTGTGTTTGCGTGTGTTCAATTTATCTCTTGTCTCAATTTATTATTACAATTTTATTTTCCTCTATCTCTATTATCTTTCCACTACTCAGTGTTTCATTAGTTGTTTTACGAGTTATCTTATTAAACTACAATGGCACACTTGCCTTTACAGTTGCGAATTTTTTGTTGTTTTTCAAACTCCGTTGAGTATTAGTCGCCCTATAGCAGCCGACCCCAATTTTAATTTCAAGTTTATCCAGCTCGTTTTTCTCTTATCCTCCGTAGTGCCTCCATTCTATCCTTTATTTGCTGTGCTTTCATCTCATTAAGGGACTTATCTAAGGCCTTCCAATTATTAATACCATGAATAAACTGTTTTCTCAATTACTTAACTGGATATAGGACAGATTCAAGCTGTCCCACTTCGAGAGAAAGAAAACTCCTCTAGGTTTGGAGAAGTGAGGCCGGATTAAGAATCTCAGCATCAAAGTGAGTTGTCGACTTGATATTGAGCTCCATTGGAGGTTGGTCTGAGATCCGACGCGGCAGGGTATGACGGCGATAAGTGGTGCGGGGTAGCTAGGGTTTTGTGAAAAAAAGAAAGGAATCTGAAAAGAAAAAAAGAAAAATGTTTGGTTTTTTTAACTTGTTAACTTATCCGATAAAACAATTGTACACATCAAAATAATAAGAAAAAATATATAATTACTCTGATACCATGCTATCCTATTTTTTATATAGAAACATAGTTATATTTTTTAAGAGATTTCTTAATGTAAAAAGTGATAAATATAGCGAATACGGCTATCATTATTGTATTATTTATCACGATCAGTTTATATTCAACGATTCCAACCGGAGAACTTAAAGTACTGTATAAAATTTTTAAGAATGATATCAATTGATATATAAGATATATGTGATATATCTTTACATTAAATGGAGAGTTTTTGGTTTATGATAAGGAGATTTTTATGGAGTAAAAATAGTAACTACATTGGTGGAGGGGACCCTTATGTATAAAGAAGAGAGAAAAAGTCAAAATGGCCAATGTCTTAAAAGTTGGTGTGGAAAAAGGAAAAAAAAAAAAACTGAACTAAAAAGCCAGCGTGGCTTAATGAGGAAGCGCTATTTTGTATGAGCTTTTATATATAGTTTAATACTTAATGGAAAAAAAATAAAAAAATTAAGCGCAACACGCAAGTCAACTTTGTTTTTCGCAGCCTCTAAAAGCAGTATCAACGAGAGCAGACCAGATGAGCGAGATTGATTATGAAAGCGCTGTGCCAACTTGCATATAAGATTTTCTTTTTGTATGTAGGTAAGTTGTTATTTTGTTAATTTTTTTATATTCGTTACTTTGTTATCTTGTTAACTTATCTGATAAAAATAATTATAGACATCAAATTAATAACAGAAAATCTCATGGCTCTGATACCATGATATCTATTTATATTATTATATTTTTTTGTAAGGAATTAGTTAATGAAAACAAGTGAAAATTTTAACGCACCACGACTATCATTATTGAATTACATATCACAATCGGCTTATATTTTTGTTGTTAACTCTAACACGAAAATAAATAGGAATGTTTTTCTGGACAAATATACTAGTATATTTGAGATTAAAGATGTTTAAGATATTACACTCCAAAAAAAAATGTTAAAATACTTGGCGGGTCAGAATAAGATTTTATTACCCTAAAAAGGACGTAAATATATAGTGTAAAAGGAGTTAACCCCGTAATAAAACCTCACACAAATAATTGCAAACATTATTGACACTGCCCACTTATAGTTGATCAAAGTTCGTTAGTTAGAACTTTGTTTAAAGAGTGAACGGTTTGATGTGATTTGAGATAAAACTATAAGTCTTGGTCATTCAATGGAGTTCATAAGTTTGTATGCATGCAATTTAACTTTTTGTTTTTTTTTTTATACAGCTCTTTTGTCGTCCCGCTTTAATAAACCAGTCTTTAGAAAAAATGATAAATAGAGTATTCTATAAAACATGTATATGTATATATATATATATATATATATATATATTCGTGGAAGCTAGAAAGCACTTAGCTTGCTTGGTTAGGGTTCACCGTCACGTTTTTCATATAATATATAATGTGAATAGGATCATACAATATAATTGATTATCCTTTGTTATAGGTCACCCCAATCATCAAATTACATGGTTATCCAACTCATCTTCATTGGAGAAATAACTATGTACATGATGTATTAAGTGAAATTAAAAACCAAGGAGAGTATGACAAGTAAATTTAAGTTTATGTAAAAGAAATAATTCAAGTTAAAGGGTCGAAACTTGGTGTTATAGGTATTTTAATTAGTTTTTGGTAATGTTAAACTTCTTTTGTTACTAAACCAATATCTTATCTTTCAGGTTATTCTTGATCAATTGCGATAGTTGAAGCACAATACAGAAGGTATCATGAAACTTTTCATCTATGATCTTGATTGGTGCCTATTAGTAAACGCAGACCTTCCCCGATTCCGTCAACTATCCCTATTATTCTGACGACGCCTATAGATACCGGTGTATGGGAAATCATTTAGTTTATAGTGCACATGATTATCCTTTTTTGGATATAAACGTCTAATCAAGATAGTGCAGGTATGTAAATTTGGAATTTTTATATATCAACTATAAATAGTTAAGTTTATTGAATAAAGTTTAAGTTTCAACAACATTATTTATTACAACCAATTCATCAACCAGGTTTACATATTTATGACTATATAAACATTCCTTTATGTGATAGAGAACTTATCCTGATACATCTCAACAAGTATCCACTGGTCGTTTGTATGGAAGTTTACCCGTCGTTTGATCTTGATGTTGTAAGTATTATCTTATTTTCTTATGCATATAATAAATACTGTTCATGTATATCCATGTGAGTGACTAGTTTATCCTTAGTAAGATTATATTGCTTATTCAAAAAAAAAAAATTGTAGCTCAAATTCTATTCTTGTATATTCAACAAATATATTAATAATATTATTCATTATTTGTATATTAATTTATATATATCTTTCAACAAATAATAATATCTAGCATGTTATTCTAACTCATGTATATAATTGCTTATCTCATTCTAAACATGAAGCTAATCAGGTGTCACATGACATTACTATTCAATTTTTCTATGAATTTAGAATATAATATATTATAGGCCAACCTATCATGACTCGGTTGAGATTATAAATTATAATCATGTTTTTTTTAGTTGGTTATGGAACTGATCATGTCACTGGAAAAAATTACTAGCTAGTGAAGAATTCATGGGAAAGGAGTGGGGAGATAATGGATATGGAAGGGTGGGTAAAGACATCAAGTTTAGAGGGGAATTTTTGTTGATGAGGAGGTTGATTTTTCCAATGGTCACTCCTAATTTGTCTCTCTATCGAGATAATATTTATTATCCCTAATGAAGACTTAAGAGGCGTGCCAAATGATATTTTATTATTTATCCTTAAGGAGCCATTTGGTTCAGTGCCATCCCGAAATATAGGCGGGTATCCTGTCAAATGACCATTGGATGGCCACGTTTGGCAAATGGAATGGTGGGTATGTGGGATACTCACACGCGCCGTGATGACTGCGGTGAGGAGCATGCATGAGTATCACGATACCCACCATTGCAGGTGGATATCCACGATGACCGATTATCTCACTTAAGGGCCCTTTTTTAACTTTCCAATTTTATCTTCCTAAAGTTTAAAAATTTACAAAATACCCTATCAATTAAAAGTTAAAATCTATTCATTTTTTCCACAACTCTTTCTTTGTTCCTTCTCTCTAGAACCCGACCCTCTCTCTCTCTCTCTAAACTCGTCGCCACCATCGCGCCTCCCTTCCGTCGCCAACACCTTCGATCTGCGTTGCCAATCACCTGGGTTTTCGTCGCTGGCCTTCGATCTACATTTTGGTATAACTTTTGTCCAATTTGGTTGACTCAATCATAAGATTCACTATGCTTTGGATTTATGAGACTCTTTTTGTTATTGATTTAATATTATCTTGCATGGGTCATCAATTTTATGCATTTTTGCAGTAGGTTTTGTTTGTGTTTTGTTGATTTGATGCCATATTTCCCAAAAATGTCACGGATTTGGGTTGTGCTCTGTTTTAAAGAATGGGAGTTTTGAAAAATTGTTAAGAAATGTTGCTAATTTTTGGGTTTTGAGACTATTTTTGTTGTTTATTAAAGATTATCTTGCATGGGTTTCTGATTTTATGCATTTTCGTAGTTGATGGAGTTTGTGTTTTGTTGTTTTGATGCCATAGTTGCCAAAAAAATGTCACCGATTTGGGTTGTTAAGAAATGTTGGTAATTTTTCCGTCATTTGCTATATATTGTTAGTATTTGTCGGCTAATATTGTTGTTTTAAATTTAATTGGGTATTTTATGCCGGTTTAGTTATGTGGTTAAGGTTGCTGAATTTTGATGTTACCATGTTTGATTATTCTTGTAGGGTATATTAATCATAGTTTTAGTTAGAATGGACTTCGGGTTAGGTGATTTATCTTCTAAATAAAAAAGATTTTCAATTGTTAGACACATGGTTTCGACTTCAAATATGAACCCTCGGGAGGAATGGTGTGACAGCACCATCCAAGGTGTTGTGGATGCACTCATCGAGCATTGGTTCGAGGATGAGTTTTCTCGTTGGGACTCTATCACAGAGAATAGGGAAGGGAACGAGATTTGAACGGTTTATATGGTACATGGCCAGAAGCACACTTGCAAGCGAATGATTTCAGTGGCGCAGTCCACAAGTCCTTTGCAACTCGTGAGGAAGGGGAACAATCATTTTTGGAGTATTGGGAAATGAATGACAATGGATACAATGAGTTGGTGCACGAGCCCTATGAGAATCCAAAACTTGGGTTTAGTTGGTTTCATTTACTGCTTGCACTAATTTTAGTCATCATTGTTGGTAGATTAATTTGAGTAATCTAATCAATCTTGTCAATTATGTATGTAAACCACTAGCTTATGCTTAATGTGCTCTTAAAACACTTTTAATTTGTAATACAATTTGCTTTCCTTGCAAAATTGTGAGTAAATTAACATGGGGGGCATTGTAAGTAATTTTGCAAACATACCCATGAAATTACTGAATTTCCAAATTTTGACTACAAACAAACGTGTATTCCAACGTGGGTATATCACAATTTTAAGTGAAATACCCAACTATTTTTTAGTCCAACCAAACGCGGATAACTAATATTACCATTAGATACTCGGTCATTTCACTTAACCATTAAGAAGCATGCCAAATGACATTTCATTATTTATTTTATTTGATTAAATGATTTTCTATAGTTTTCATGATATTTTTGTTAAGAATAATTAATGTTGCATAAACTATTTTTTTAATTATTATTGATGACTTTCAATCCTTTCAAAATAGTGGATTTATTTAAGAAAAAAAATATCAAGCTCCTCTTAATTAGTTATATAGTGCATTTAATAACTGGCCTTTGCCTCAATGTATTCTTAGTGCCACCCAAGTCTCCAGTTTTGACATCAGGATGAATTGGGAGGGTAACTCCAGCTAATCCGTCTCTCCAGCATGATCGCCTAGATATGTCTTCTCATGGTTCTTGTACCCCAAATTTTCCTTTTTACCCACAGAATAGCCGAAGCCACTACCATCATCACCATCCTTCATGCTGCTATAACCAGCATCCTCGTGAAACCTATCACCACTAACTTGTTGATTTACAACAAAAGTAATTTATAAGGGCCTATGTAATTGGCCTCTATGTTAAGTGCACAAAATCGAAGCAAAGCTCACGAATTTATGGTTACAATTTGATATAATACAAATACAATTCTATAATATATACCTTTTCTAAGAGATTAAGAATTTCTTTAAATAAACACTAAAACTATTATTTTAATTAATAATCCACAAAAGTATAAACTAATAACCAAATTAATTTTTCCCAAAATTAATTTTTACAATTTGAACAAATTATTTTTTGAAAATAGAAATTCCTTATATGACATATAACTCAATGAACTTCTTATCTCCTAACTTTATAAGCGTGTATGGATAATAATGACCATTCACATTTATAAGTTCTTTCTACCCACCTTAAAAATCTAATTACTATACCTACTATTAATCTTATGAGCAAGGCCCTCATTGAGCGCCACATGGCGTTTTGCTTTTTTGACAAGTGTTAATTGTTAGTTTCCTAAAACTTTTTTTATCATCTTTGTGTTCATTAAATAGTGATTTTTATTATTATTATAATTCTATTATTATTATTATTATTATTGTGTTGTTTATTCAATAGAAAACTTGTGTTTATCTAATAGTGATTTTTATTATTATTATAATTCTATTATTATTATATTATATCACTGTGTTGTTTATTCAATAGGAAACTTGCGATTTCAAATAAAAAAAAATTGCTTGTACAATGTATTAGGCTGTGGGACCACGTTTAGATTTACTAATCTTGGGCGTCTTAATTATATGGCTTTGCCCAGCTCAAATAAGTCAGTTTTCTCACGTTTTATTCATCGTCCCTTTTCCCATTGTTTTGGCCTTCGCTCTTCCCCTTCTCTGTTGCTTGCATCCCCCCTGATCCTCTTTCGGCTTTATCCTATGGGGCAGCGTTTGGTTTCGTCTAGGTTATTGGGCTTTCCACTAATTGGGGTGTCATTAAAGAGGTGGACCAGTCCATCAGCTGAATTCGCAAGGAAAAATTGTCATTTTTTTTAATTTGTCACATTATTGAATTCATTGAGCCTGAGTTCTTGGTTTTGGCATTTTGGTGTTTTTGAAATTGGTTTGTTCTTGGTATTCAGCAAGGTATGTGTGTACGGTTTTTATATGATTTTTGCTTGATTTTGAGTTGTTGTCTGAGTGCTTTTATTTTTGCTTCAGTTCTATTGCAATTGTTCGTTGTTTTTTGCTATTTTCGTATTCGTGTTGGTCGAATGACTTTATAGTTTATATCAGTCATTGGAACGCATTAAGAAATTGAAATTTATAGTAGTGGTCATGGATGAGGTTGAATTGGTGAAGATGACTAGAGAGCTTACATGTAGGAATAGGTTGGGTATGTGCCTAGGTTGAATGTTCTTAGAGTCAAGAGACAGAGGATTCGTTGTTGTGAATGATATAGTGCATATCCGATGACTTTCAATATACACTTAGGAAGAGGCAATGTTGACGTAAATTGTTTTGGGTATGAATGGAAGTTCTTGCTAATGATTGTTTGTTTTTAAATATATTGTTATATGTTTTAATAAGCTGATGTTTCATTTTTAAATTAGTATAATTGCTTTTGAGAGTATAATGTTGCCTTTGATATTTTTGGGAGGCTTTATATAATTTGTTCCATGTTTGTCTTCATGTTGTGAAACTAATTTTTATTTAAAAATGCTACATTAGGAGCAAGGAATTCATGTTCATATTTCAGAGGCTACGACAGAAAAGTTTCAGCCCATGTTAGTAGAAGGGATGCTGTATCACGTCTCACGGTTTCAAGTTGTGTCTCCCTACATGACGCACCTGACAGTTCTTAAGCAATATGAAATATTATTTAATAGGAACACTGTGTTGAAGCCTATTCTGGAGGATCCTGCAGCCTACCCAAGACATTTTTTCCATTTTGATGGTGATGAGAAATTGTTCGAACTCGCTAATTCAGATAAATATTTAATAGGTAAACACTTGCATTTCAATGAATGTAAATCATTCTTTCAGAAATAATAGTGTAGATGAATGACTTTTTTGACAAAAAAATTACAGATACATATGGAGTTCTTTTCAAAATCGTAGGTACAGAGAATGTTCTTATTCCTAGACTGAATAAATCTGGAAAAAAGAAAGAGGTGTTCATTATGTTTGTGTTCATTCAATATGTAATTTTTTTTGTGTATTATTAGTATGTTAAATTTCAAATGTGGGTCCCGGCTATTGAATTAAAAGCCTTTTTCCTATTTATTTATAATCTATTTAATTTTTGGAAAATTCTAAACAACTAGAAAAATTGACCAGAATTTTTTCCCAAATGATGTGTCATGTGGGGTCATCCCATGTTTTGTAGCAAAACTCCACTTAAATAGTGGTGGGACCAATTTGTTGGACCAATCGTGTAACAACACGTCATGGAAGACTAAATTTCGGATCAATTTTTCTGGTCATGTAGCAAAACTCTTAATTTTTTGCTTAAAAAATCTATTTAATTTAACAGATTAATTATACACTATAATATATACTATATATTATTTTTAGTGACTATGGAAATTACTTAAACGCCAAATTGAGGATTAATGTGATGCCTCCTTTTGGCTTTTTTTTGTCTTTTCGCACTTTTTGGGTGACTAAAAAGGCCCTCGATGAATTCCCTCCCTTACTTTTCCTACTACCCTTTTTTGTAATTTACTATTTTTATATTTATGATTAAGTGTGTTTTAATTACATATCAATTGTGTGTCGATATTAGGATTTACCGATTCAACTCCTCTGCCGGAATTCCAAATGATTGGTGCTATAAATGTATTTACAATAATGGTTGATTCATGGATAAACTACTGACATTCCAGTTCTATTTTCCTTTCGTCTTCATTTATATTTGGGTGGGTTTCTTCTTCGCTAACATTTCTCTGAATTGGTTTCACATGGACTCCATTCTATTTCCTAAAATTTCCAGGTGGATGTTGATAAGATCCTTCCATTTAATTTAGTAGCGCCTTAGAATGGCATAACCTAAAGTGGGGAGCTTTCACATCTCACCGCAACATTTTGAAGTAAATCTGGATTTATTTGTTAGATTATATTATTTGATACTTAAATTTAACATTTCCTTATTCCTCTTTTATTTTACAAAAGGGTTTTTTTTATTTATCATTCGACTTCCTTTTTATTGAGGTTTCTATTAGTTGCTTATGTTTAGTATATTTCCACATTTCCAAAAGCACAGTTAGCCAATGCTAAGTACAATCATTTTGTGATGCATTGTGTAAATTACATATACTCCTGCAAATGCTCTCAACTAATTCAATTTTCCTACGACAACTATACATGCTCATTGACTACAAAAAATTAGGCATTTCTTATGCAGAAGCCATCTTCTTCCACCTACCCGAGTCTATTAATTTAACAATTACAATCAAGATTTAAAAATGACCGCAGCGTACTATATTTTGTAGATAAACAACACACATTTCAAACAATAATTAATATTAGCTTTATTTTGATGAATTATCTAAAGATGGAGTAGAATATTAGCTTTATTTTGATGAATTTTCTAGAGATGGAGTAAAATTTACGTAATGCATTTTTAGAATGAAAGAGAGGTCATGTGTTTTGCTTTATATATGTGAATTATTTGTTTCTATGTATGAGTTTCTCCTAACTGATTAACTTACAGCCAATGCAATATCTTCTTACTAACTGACTTAAACAACTACAAAAAATATAGTCTTAATAAGAAAATAACTGCAGAGCAAGTGCATGCCGCCCTGCTTGTAATAAATTAATTATAGTTTGAGAAAATTAAAAGTCATCCATCCCATTTCATATGCTATTCAATGAATGTCGGTGATAATATCATAGACCGAATTAATTAGAGTGGAGAAATGGAAGACTTTTTTTTTTTTTACCAAAACGACTATCCCCTTTTGACTCATAATTATTCATGTTTTGGATTCTTATATCTTTCCAAAAAAAAAATATGAATACATAAGATAAAACAAAATGTGATATATAACAATTAAAGAAAAGTTCAATGACAATAAAATGAAATGCTTAAAAAACAATAGTTAGCAAAACTGACTCTCATCATCTTTAATTAGTATTACATAACTTTATTTTCTTAACTAAATTGTCTTAAAACAACCTATAAATTACATTTGTTAACTTAATTTTTTTCAAAAAACTTATAAAATAAAACAGCCGCACGCGAAGCGCGGCCGAAAAGTTCTAGTTGTAATAAATATTTTAAGCAAGTCATTTATGACATTTGAAAAAACTTCTAGCATATTAAACTTTTCTTTATAAAATAATTTTATTTTGGAGAAAAACACAAAACCTATCCATTCAATTAATACTCCACTACATTTCGTAATTAATACCCCATTTGATTTTTAAGAATTTAACAAAAATCTAAAAAGAAAAATACAATCCGCGGTGACATAGCTCTATGAGCTACATTTTCCATGACTTTAATATTATGTACGTATAGATAAAAGTACGAATGTTGGGAAACTTTTAGATTGACAATGATATCCTTATTTTAAAAAAAAAATCTAAAAACAACATTACTTAAAATTATGCTTTATCGAATTAAGTTAATTCGGGCTTAATTAATTTTAAATGTATTTTTAATATTTTTAAATATAAATTATTTAGGTTTTACAATTTCACTCTACTAAAAACTCTATTTTCATTTAATTCAATCTAATATACTTATATTTTTTTTTAAAAAAATAATAGTAAGAAACTAAAAATGCAGAAAAATCTAAAATATAAAGCTAAATTTAAAATAATGATATTCTTGAAATATATTTAAAGAAGGTATTTAAAGAGGTTTCGGTTTGAGGTTAATCGAATTAATCAATTTTTAAGAGATATTCAAGATGTTTAATCATTGGAAAATCATATAATAAACTATCAGTGTGGTTTAGTAGACTACACATACATGGTTAAAGGGTTGACATATATCTTTTAAGGAGTCGATTTGAATATTAAATAAAAAAATTAATTAAGAAATGAGGTATAAATCAACTTTTTAACCTACTAGTGGAGTCTAAAATTTACATTGCTAGGGTTATCATTAATAATTTAATATACATAATAATTCAAATTGTTAATAATATAAACATGCCGAATCATATGCAACACATATGACAACTCGAAGTAGCATGCAAAAGAGAGAATTGTGAAAGAAGAGAGCACTGAGTTTGTTCGGAAGGAATTTTCTCCGATGGTTTGATCAATCCAGTCTTGAAGTGTTTAGAGAGTAATTAGAGCTTAAAAGCTATAGATAGAATTCATATCTTATGTGGAGTGGTCCTTTATATATATAGTGTGTGGCTTTAGACACTATGTGGGCCTTTAGGCTTTGTAGGCTATGTTGGGCCGATTAAGCCTATTTCATGTGAGTTCAACACAATTAAATTGAACGTGTTGTGCCAAAATTTAATAAGGAGCTTATCAAAATTTCATAATGAACTTATCAAGAATTTTCATAAGGTTACCAGAATTTTTGTAGTGTTGTCAAAATTTTAAGGGTTGTTATCAATATTTTAGCGTGAAAGCTAAAACTAGTATATATAAAAGACCATTCCACACATAAGGTATATATAATATGACCTAACTATCTCTACTCCGTAGTTATTTAGTTCTCACGCATCTTATAGAACCCTATGGACTTAACCATCAAAGAGGATTCTTTCTGGAAAAACTCGAAGGTCCTTTATCTTATGATTCTCTTTTTGCAAGCGACTTGCAACTTACCTACTCGTTGATGGGCTTCCCTCCAAGAAGTTCCTCAACAACTCATAATGAAGGTGAAATTTGTCACAAGTTCTTGTTAATGGAGGGAAGCATTTGAATGATAGTTCAAATCCAACCAAGTGATAAGATTTAGATTAGGTGTTTTCAAATATTTAAACATCTGTCATTATCCTATAGTTTGAATTGTAAAGCATATCAATACCTCATGTAACTATATAACCACAATACTCAATACAGAAACATAGGTCCATTTTTACCTCAATTAATCTCTACATTCTGTTCTTCCTTATGGTATCAAGAGCAGGCAAACTTTAAGCGAGTTTTTTTTTCTTGGTCTTATTTTTCTCTTCCTTCATTCGATCCCTGTGGCTTCCTCTGTCTCTTCTGATTCGTCTAAAATCCTTTCTGTTCTAAACACCAATACTCAAGCAATCAATTAATCTAATGGATTGCCACCCCTCATCACCATCAACATTGCAGCTCAATTGCCTATCAAACTGGTTGCTCACAATTTTCCTTCCTGGAGGGCCCAATTCAAATCTCTGCTTATTGGACATAACCTTTTAGGTTACATCAATGGTTCTAAGCCAAGCCCTGCTGCTCAAGTTCCATCCAAGGACAAACCAGAAATCGTTGTTCAAAATCTTGAATATGACCATTGGATCCAACAAGATCAGTTTTTGCTCCACGGCATTATAGCATCTATAACTGAAACAAGCATCCCCTTCTTTGCATCATGCAGAACAACTCAAGGTGCGTGGTCTAAAATTCAAAATATGTATGCTAATAAATCCAGATCTCGTATGATGCAGCTTAGAGAGAAGTTGCTACAACCAAAAGGGTACAAATTTGTTCAAGATTATTTCTAGTGTATTCGACACACTACAGATGAGCTTGCACTCATCAATTTTCTAGTAAATGAAGATGAACTGGTAATTCACATTCTGAATGGCATTGGTTCAAAATTTAAGGAAATTGCAGCTAGAATCAAGGCTCGTGAAAGTTGCATATCCTTTGAAGAATTGTTAGACAAAATGATAGATTATGAGAGCTATCTGTTGAGGTAGAATTCTAGTGATGTTCTTGTGCACACAACAAATGTTTCTCAGAAATTTCATCAATCAGACAAGCACAGGCAAGGTCATAAACATTCTTATTTTAATAAGAATTTTGCTTCTAATGAAAACTATGTGCAGAAAAAGAATTTTTTCCAAGGCAAGTCTGCCAATATTGTGACAGGCCAGGTCACACTACCAAGATTTGCTACAAAATACGCACCAAAACCACCTCAGCTTCACTATCTGCTCATGTTGCAACTACTTCATCAAAGCCTCACAACAATTGGCTATTAAAAACTGGTGTCTCGCACCATGTTACATCAGATTTCCGCAACCTTGATCTCAGTGAAAAGTATCCAGGCATAGATGAACTTGTTATTAGTGATGGGAGTGGCCTCAACATAACTCACACTGGTTCCATCTCTATCCCTACTAAAGATGCTTCTTTTAAATTAAAAGATGTGTTATGTGTTTCAAAAGTTAACATAAACCTTTGTTCCGTTTCTAAATTTTGTAAAACCAATAATGTTTCAGTTGAATTTTACCCATCTTCTTATCTTGTGAAGGATCTTCAAACGAGGAAAGCACTTGCAAGAGGCTAGAGTGAAGATGGAATTTACCAACTCCAGTCAGCAGAACCTCTCATCAATCAAAATGCTCTACCTTATGTAGGAACAAAAACAGACTTTACAACTTGGCACCAAAGATTAGGACACCCAGGATAAAAAAAAACTCTTAGTTACGTGCTTAGGTCTTTATCTTTACCTTGTTTAAACAAGATTTCCAATTGTTTGTGTAACTCATGGGTTTATCTTGGGTGGTATCTTAGATTACCCCGTTTGGTTACACCTTTTTTTTAAAGAGTGGTGATCCGATTACCCCTTGATCACCCATCTAGAGGTGATCCAATCACCCATCTAAACCCAAGTGATCTAAGATCACTAATGATCTTGCAACACCAGTGATCTTGCAACACCGGTGATCTTAGATCACCAGTGATCTGGAGGTAATCCTAACCAAACGCACCCTTAGAAGTTTTATTTACTGATGTTTAGGGTCCAAGCAAAATAGTATCCGTTCAAGGTTACAGGTACTATGTTTCCTTTGTTGATCATTTCACAAAATATATATGGCTTTTTCCTCTAGAGCTAAAATCTGAGGTTCATGTCATTTTTGATAAATTTAAAAAACTGGTTGAGAGATTATTTAATGTGTCAATTCTTACAATGTATTCAGATTCAGGGGGAGAGTATGAGAAGTTGAAAGATCTAAGTATGGGATACAACACCTAAAAACACCCCCACATATGCCAGAATACAATGCAGTGGCAGAAAGGAGCCATAGATCCATTGTTGAAACTGGTAAAACACTCTTACACGAAGCCTCAATGCCACTTAGTTACTGGCTATATGCCTTTGCAACAACTGTTTATCTACTTAACAGGCTACCTACACCAATTTGACAACAAAAAAGCCCATTTGAAATGCTCTTTAAACAGGAACCAAACTACAAGAAGCTCAAAACCTTTGGATGCCTTTGCTACCCTGGCTAAAACCTTACACAAATCATAAACTTGAGCCAAAATCTAAACCTTGTATCTTTTTAGGTTACTCCAAACACCAGAGTGTCTATTATTACCTTGAGCCAGAAACGCAAAGAGTATACACTTCTCGACATGTGTTATTTGATGAAACAAAATTCCCATTTAGCAAGATCAATTCAGCTCTCTACTCTATTTCTGATGCATTGTCTCAATTAGAGTCTCTTTCAGATATTCCAGTTGTTACTACAATTTCTCCTACTCCTACAAAAGTTAACATTTCAGAGCTCGCACATGGCCTCACTTCATCACCTCCTACAGTGCAATCCTCAACACAAAGTCCAACATAGGTAACAAATTCAAACTCAATTGTTCATACATTTACACCATCACTTGTCCCTATTGCTACTAACATTGCACCTGTGAGAACACATAAGATGGTCACCAGATCTCAGAACAATCTATACTAATTATAATGTGAAGTTCTGAGTTTGTGTCACGAGTTAACTGATCGGTCGTCAGCAATCATAAAAATAATCCCCACAAAACCTAACTAAGTAGATAAGGCAAGTAGGGGTCGAATCCCACAGAGAAGGGGAATAGACTTTATCCAAGATTAACTTTTACTAAAAATTCCTTAAGAGTTTTGTTTAGAAACAGGGGATTAAAACTAACAATTAAAATTAACTAAGAAAACAATCAAGAAAATTAAAGAAAACAATAAATCAAAAAGCAGTGAATAAATTAAGAAAACTCTCCAACATAGAATTAATATCCCTCTTGACAATTATAATATGGATCATTAATATCTAATAATTATGAAAACAATGGATAGCTTGTTTGGAATTAAATCCAAAATTACCAATTGTAGATAAGATTTCCTGGATCGGGCTTAAATTATCCCTTTTATTCTTTAGCAATCAATTTCTTGGATCGGGCTTAAAGATCACTAAAGAACAAAGCATTAAGAACGAGTAATTTATGAACAAGCACAACAAATAATTAATTATCTATTGATTCTTCATCTCTTCGAAGGAATGGATTGTTCTCTTCCAATTGCTACCAAATAATTAAATCTGGATGGATCATCTTAGATTTAATTTAGCTAATGCAAACTCAATTTATCAAGATAGTGTCGACTCCAATCAATCAAAACAAGTTAACATAGAATTAAAACAGAGATCTAAGAAATACCCTAACAATATATAGAAGCACAAAATCTCACCATGATATAAATCAAGAGATCAATCAAATTATACATTGGAGAAAAGAAAAGGATTACTCACTCATGAATTGAGTGAGCATCCAAAGAATAAGAAGAAAACTTACAGGTCTTGAAGGGCGAAATCCTCCTCTTGAATAACCTAGGTGTTATTTGTGCCTGGAATTCTTGTTAACCCGGTTCGAATTGTGACCCGACCCGAAAGTTGTGGAGCTACGAATTTTGTGGATTTTTCCTGGAGGTCTGTGATGGAAGCGGAGGGATTTTTCCCCGCGGTATGGATTAGTTGTCCTAGTCAAAATAGGAACTAAATACCCTATGTTTATATAAGGGGTCTATATTTTGTATTCTTGATGTGTTGTATTGTTTTCTCCCAAATAATAAGAATCTCTCTCTGCCCGTGGACGTAGATCAAATTGATCGAACCACATAAATCTTCTTGTTCTTGTTTATTATTTTAGACTTGTTTAATCGCAACAATTGGTATCAGAGCTTAGATTGGATTTCTTGATTGGTCCCTGGTATCTGTTCGTGATAAGGGTTTATTGAGAAAACGTTTTTTTTCTGGGATTTAGGGTTTTGCGATTCAAGGTGTCTTCATCGGGAAATTCGACATTGAGAAATTCAATGGGTCGAACGATTTCATCTTATGGAAGGTAAAGATGAAGGCGATGATGATTCAGCAGAACTGCACAAGTGCGATTGATAAAGAGATGTTGCCTGAAAAATCAACAGAGAAGGAGATAAAGGAAATCATGGCGAAGGCTCGTAGTGCAATCTTGTTGAGTCTTTCTGATGAGGTTTTAAGAGAGGTTGTTGCGGAGAAAGATGCTGAGAGTTTGTGGATGGCGCTTGATGATAAGTATATAAAGAAGTCTTTAACTAATCGGTTATACCAGAAGCAACGCCTGTACACATTCAAGATGGCAGAAAATACACCGATAAAAGATCATCTTGATAACTTCAATCGGATTATACTTGATCTTGGTGGAGTTGGAGTCAAGATGGAAGATGAGGATTTGGCGCTGATTCTCCTATGTTCGTTGCCAAGGTCGTTTCAGAATTTTCGAGATACCATGTTGTATGGTAGGGAGACGATTGCTCTGAAAGATGCTAAAAACGCTTTGCTTTCGAAGGAACTGCAGGAAAAGGTTTCAGCAGATGTCGAAGGAGAAGCAGGTTTAGTTGTTACACGAGGCAGAAACAAGGAGAAAAACAGCGGCACTGCTAGGGGCAGATCACGCTCCAAATCGAGGCTATCTAGGCTTCGATGTTTTTTCTGTAATGAGAAAGGGCACCTAAAGATTGTCCTGAGCGCAAGAAAGGTAATTCTAATGAGAAGAAGGAATCGAATGTAAAAGCTACTGCAACTATTGTTCAAGAGGGTTCATCTCTTGTGGAGAGTTCAGATGATGAAGTAGGTACGGATGTTCTAACTGTTAGTACTGCAAATACATGGGTTCTAGACACTGGTGTGTCTTATCACATGACGTTTTCAAGAAACTTGTTCACCACTTTTAAGGAGTGGAACGGAAGTGTGATGTTGGGTGATGAGACAACTTTGAGTATCAAGGGCAGTGGTTTAGTACAGATTAAAACGCATGATGGAACGATTAGAACGTTTGATGCTTGGCTTGTTCCTAAACTCCGAAAGAATTTGATTTCTTTGGGTACTCTTGATAAACAAGGGTACAAATATTCTGGCGAAAATGGGCAGATCAAAGTTTCGAAAGGTGCTATTACTATCTTGAAGGGTAAATTGCAACACGGGATTTACACTCTGATAGGCAACTCAGTGATAGGAGAAGTAGCAGTTTCCGAGTCTCTTGGGGATTCAAATGATCGTACAGAATTGTGGCATCGTAGGTTGGGACATATGAGCGAGCAAAGACTGACAATTTTGAGCAAAATGGGTCTTTTAGATGGGTTAGAATGTGGAAAGCTTAAATTCTGCGAAACATGTGTTTTAGGTAAGCAGCGCAGGGTTAAGTTTAGTTCTGGCAAGCATACATCTAAGGGGATTCTTGATTATGTTCATTCTGATTTGTGGGGTCCTGCTCCTATGGAGTCTCATAGTAGATGCAGGTATTTCGTGACTTTCATTGATGATTACTTCAGGAAGGTTTGGGTATATTTTCTGAAAACAAAGGATGAGGTGTTTGATCGGTTCAAAGAGTGGAAGATTATGATTGAGAAACGTACCAGTCGGCAAATCAAGACTCTTAGAACTGATAATGGTTTGGAATTCTGTGGTCAAGAATTCAATGAGTTCTGCAAGAAAGAGGGTATAGTGAGGCATCACACTGTACGAAGAACGCCACAACAAAATGGAGTTGCAGAACGCATGAACCAAACACTTCTGCAGCGTGCTAGTTGCATGCGACTAAATGCTTGTTTGTCAAAGAAGTTCTGGGCTGAGGCAGTTAATACTGCTGCTTATTTGGTGAATAGGTCTCCATCAACTGCAATTGATTTGAAGACTCCTCAAGAGGTATGGTACGATAAACCCTCTGATTACTCTGGCTTGAGAATATTTGGTTGTCCTGCTTATGCTCATGTTAATGATGGTAAACTAGAGCCTAGGGCAATTAAGTGCATATTTCTAGGATATGGAACTGGTGTTAAAGGTTATAGGTTGTGGCATTCTGATAGCAACAAAGTTATTATTAGTAGAGATGTAACCTTTAATGAATCTGCTATGTTTAGCCAGAAAGAGAAGCTTGTTGATCTTGCAGGTACTGACCAGAGAGTGGTATTTGATGCACCACCTTTGAAATCACCTTCTGTTACTACAGAAGAGTCTAGGACTGAAACTGATGATTTGTCTAAAAGTATAGCAGAAAGGAGAACCAGAAGGGAAATCAGAACGCCACAAAGGTATGCAGATTACATTAGTTTTAATGTTGGTGAAACTGATCCTATTGCATATGCTTTGTCAATGGCAGAAATTATTGATTCTGATGAACCAAGATCCTATAAAGAGGCAATTAAGAGTGAGAATGCAACAGACTGGTTATTAGCTATGAATGAGGAGATGCAGTCTCTAGCAAAGAATGAGACATGGAAACTTGTACCATTGCCAAAAGGAGTGAGACCAGTAGGATGTAAATGGGTATTCAAAAGGAAAGAGGGAATCCCCGGAGTTGAACCTGCAAGGTTCAAGGCTAGACTTGTGGCTAAGGGTTTTTCGCAAAAGGAGGGAATAGACTACAATGAGGTATTCTCACCAGTTGCGAAGCATAAAACTATTCGGGTTCTTCTAGCCATGGTTAGTACTCTTGATCTCTATCTAGAACAGTTAGATGTTAAGACTGCTTTTTTGCATGGTAATCTAGAGGAACAGATTTACATGTCACAGCCTGAAGGATTTATTGATTCTGAGAATGAAGACCATGTGTGCTTATTGCAGAAGTCCTTGTATGGTTTGAAACAGTCTCCTAGACAGTGGTATAAGAGGTATGACTCATTTATGGTTTCTCATGATTTTGCTAGAAATCAGTATGATAACTGTGTGTACTCTAAGAAGTTGTCTGATGGTTCATATATATACTTGCTGCTATATGTTGATGACATGTTGATTGCAGCCAAGGATTTGGCTGAGATTAATAGCCTGAAAGCTTTGCTAAGTAGTGAATTTGAGATGAAGGATTTGGGTGCAGCGAAGAAGATTTTGGGTATGGAGATTTGGAGGGATAGAAAAGCAGGCTTGTTGTATGTATCTCACCAGAAATACATCGAAAAGGAACTGCAATCTTTTCAAATGGATACAGGCAAACCGGTTAGTACCCCTTTAGCTGCACATTTTAAACTTGATGCTAGTGCTATACCTAGTTCTGATGATGAAGTTAACTGCATGAGTAGAATACCATATTCTAACGTAGTAGTTAGCTTGATCTATGCTATGGTTTGCACTAAGCCAGACTTAGCTCATGTTGTTAGTGTGGTTAGTAGGTTTATGAGTAATCCTGGTAAAGCTCATTGGGAGGCTGTTAAGTGGATTATGCGATATTTGAATGGAACGAAAAATGTCTGTTTGGTTTATGGTTCTGATGGTAATTTTGGATTGATTGGTTATACTGATTCTGATTATGCTGGTGACCTTATTAAAAGAAGATCTTTAACATGTTATATCTTCACCTTGTATGGTTGTGCTGTTAGTTGGAAAGCAACTCTCCAAGCAACTGTTGCTTTGTCTACTACTGAGGCAGAATATATGTCATTGACTGAAGGGATTAAAGAAGGTATGTGGTTGCATGGTCTTGTTGATAGTTTGGGTTTGAATGTTACGAAGCCTGTTATTTACTGTGATAGTCAGAGTGCTTTGAGTTTGGCGAAAAACCCTGTGTATCATGAAAGATCAAAGCATATTGATGTTAGATTGAATTTTATTCGTGATGCTTTGGATAATAAGGTGGCCGTTATAGAGAAGATTCCTACAGCTGATAATCCTGCAGACATGTTGACGAAGCCATTGACAACTGACAAGTTCAAGCATAGCTTGGACTTGGTAAATGTTCGCATAGCTTGAAGCCCTTAGGGGCTTGATTGGCAGAGAGTGAAGCTTGGCGTATTTTGGTGATTTGGTAAACTTAAGTCAAGGTGGAGATACTTCGATTGAGTTATGTAGAATTCAAGTCAAGGTGGAGAATTGTTCTTTGTGTCTGGAATTTTTGTTAACCCGGTTCGAATTGTGACCCGACCCGAAATTTGTGGAGCTACTAATTTTGTGGATTTTTCCTGGAGGTCTATGATGGAAGCGGAGGAATCGGGCCGAAGGAGTCTATATCTTGTATTCTTGAGTGTTGTATTGTTTTCTCCCAAATAATAAGAATCTCTCTCTGCCCGTGGACGTAGATCAAATTGATCGAACCACGTAAATCTTCTTGTTCTTATTTATTATTTTAGACTTGTTTAATCGCAACACAATTATTACTAATTTCTAGTGGAAAAAAATTATCTTTCATCTTTATTCTATTTCTTTCTTAATTAAGGAGGCGAAGGGAGGTGGGGTTCGAACGAATGTCTTGTATGAGTTCTTCGATTTGTTTGGATAAAACCAGTTTAAATTTTTTATTTTACTTTATATATTAGTTCACTGAATTTTATTTTTAACAAATATTAGAAATTTTGATGATGTTTAAACTTTAAACTAAATTAAAATCTTTGAAATTAGGTATATATCTTTAAAACAAAAAATTATCAAAATTGAATTTTTTTTTTCTGAATTAATTAGAAATATTTTGAGCTTGACACAAAGATTATAGACTATATGAAGTGTAACATATGCATTTATTGTATTGTATTATTATAGATAGATACTCTATATAAATTCGTATGGAGTCCTGTCCTAACGAATGTATATGATCGTATAGTAAGATATTAGCATGTACGGTTTAACTTAAATAATGGTGCGACTGCTTCATTCCGTGCATTTTGGGAGTAAAGGATGGCAATATTTCAAAATATTTCAAGAGAGGACCAATGATGAAAAAATTGATTTAAATGGTTCAACACATGTTTTTCTTGAATAATTAAGTCATATTCGAGTTTTATGAATGATTAAAATCATTGTTGGAAGAATTTTATATTTAAAGTGAGTCAACTCGACTCAAACAAAATTAATTGTAATCATTAAACCATACATATACCTCTAACTTAGACGAAACTAAATAAATAAACAGCCGATGCTATCGGAGGTAGGATGTTTGATCGATGAACTAATGTCTTCCACATAGATTATCAGCTTCAACAGATTGTCAAATTGATGCTACTCTTATGTGGTGTAATTGGGTCTTTCTTCGGACATCATATATAGATTCTCAAAAAGAACTAAAAAACTTGAGGGCAAACGAATCACTTAGTTGCCACCACTTGTCAACACACATTTTGAGAAGTAGACAAGAGTAAACTAATAAAGGCGAACATAAAGAAGAAGAGAATTACGTCTTACCATGGAGAAGAAGATGAACAAGCAGTAGGTTTTGATGAACGCAAAAACAGCTCTTAGAGGCAAGGGATGCCGTTTCCCTGACCATTTCATCAAGATTTTTTCCCTCTTCTCAACTGGGATTTCTGAAAACTTGTGAACAAATGGCCATTTCAAGTCACAGCAGAGCCACCCACAAAGGAACAATGTCCCCAGTCTGAAGGAGAGAAGAGTTAGAACTGTTTTAATAAAGGAGATAGCTTTGGGTTCAACTCTTTTCACCATCAACTCTGCTACCTGTTTCAACATTTGGAAACAAACATTTATATCAGTAAGCTGAAAAACAACTGACAAAAAGGACAACCCATACTTTTTGTTGAAATTAAGACAAGAAAGACAAACATATATATATTTACATAGAAAGATTATAGAAGTTGACCTCATCAGGAAGTGGAGGGTCAGCCCCTGAAGCTTTGTAGAAGGCATGAAGAGCAGCTGATTTCTCCTTATTATTAAGACCATCAAGTGGGAGTGGGAGGGAGAGGGGAGGGATGATGGTTTCACAGATGGCAGAAAGTGAATTCATCTGAGCTGAAGAGAAACCATGGCTATAGCTGCTTTTTCTCCTACCCCCTCTTAGCAATGGATGGCCATGCCCGCTCTCTCTTCTTTCCTCCATTTCTCTTTTTTTTTTTTTGTCTTTTTCTTATTTTTTTTTCTTTTTCTTGTCTCTTTGCTTGCTTCTCTAAACTTCAGCTGAATTTATAGTTGTGTTTTGAGTTGTCGTGATAGACCTGGAAAACGAGACAGCATACAGGACAACTTAGAAATTGTTGGTTTCTTCTTGTGGAACAATTAATTTAGAATTTTCTCTTTTATTGTGGTGTACGTGTATCTCTATCTATTACCGATCGTTAAGGCAACAATACAGAACTGTTTCACATGATTAATTAGAGTTTAGGGTTTTTATACAATTTATCACATGTTTTTTGTTTTTATTTAAGTAGGATCCAAAAGGTTTAGAAAGGTTGATTGATGATCCTCACACACCTCTCCCTATATATTTTTTACTACATTTTGAAGAACTCGATCCGATTTGGATGTCAAGGGAGAGAACGAAGGCTATCCAAACAAAATTCATTTCCTTGGAATAGAGACTAATTGTTCAATTCAATCCAAAACATTTTAATTTAGATTCAATTTTGTTTTTAATGTGGTTTATTAAGGGTAAAAGGTTCCAAAATCAGTTCAATTCGGGGTAATATCCGTCAAATAGGGGCACAACTTTTTGCCCTCAATCCTTACTAACCATATAAAAAGGTTGTGCCCCTATTTGATGTTGCCCTGAATTGAACCGATTTTAAAACATTTTATCCCAAATCAATCAAATTTGTCTATGTTTCTGTTGTTCTAGACCCTAGGATAAAGCTTAAATTTGTTACATTTTGTATTCAAAAATGTATGTGAGAAGGTAGCAAATCTGTTGGTTTGGATCAATGAAGCTTTGAAAGACATTTTTGAAGACAATGTGAAAGTTCTAAATCCTTCTTCTACTTCCTCCCCAAGTTCTCAAGCCCAACAATCAAGTTTAATGGATGAAGATGGTGAGTATGATGCAGCGGCTGAATTTCAGAAACATCAAATGGAGTCAGGGGGAGATGACATGAAGACTGAGTTGGATATTTATTTGCAAGAGGAGCCTGAAATGCAGAAGGGTGTTGGGGATTTTGATGTCCTTCTTTGGTGGAAACTAAACAGCCCAAGGTTCCCCATTCTGTCTTCCCTATAGCCAAAGATGTATTGGTTATCCCAGTTTCAATAGTGGCAAGTGAGTTTGCTTTTAGCACTTGTGGTAGAGTGCTCGATCCCTATAGAAGCAGTCTCACTCCAAAGCTTGTTCAAAAACTAATTTGTGCTCAAGATTGGCTGAAAGCATCCAAAGAGTATGACCCAGCAGCTGAGACTGAAGAGCAAAAGGAAATGGATAAATTGGGTCTAGGTATATATCCAATCTTAAAATTTACATTTTTGTTATTTAAATTCTGTTGCTGATTTGCTGCCTATGTTACTAACTTTAAACCTTTTGACTTGTTTGCTGAGATCTGAAAAACATTTCTCTGGATACAAATATTGACACTTGAAGAAGCTTCAAGCTTGGACATTGGGCAGTGGTAATTGGTAAGTTTTGAGTATGGTATGTATATGGAACCCTTACATGAACTTTAGTATTTTTAATCTCTTTGCCTTTTGGTTTACACTTTGGATAGTGTAACGTGTAACTTGTAAGTTCTACTTTAACTTGTTTTCTTCTTGCTGGTGGTAGAGTTTTGCTGCTGGAATGGATTGTGGATTGGGGCATTGCTACTTGGAATTTGGATTGCTTGCTGCTGCTTTTTTTGTTGATATTACTAACTTTTGCTGATTGGATGGATTGGTTGGAGGCTATTCACATTGAAATTTTAATATTGGTGCTGTAATTTTGTTAATAGCCATTCTTTTTGTTGATAACTAATTTGGTATATCCTTTAAACTAAATGCTACTATCATGTAAGTAAAGCAGTATAAAGGGTTAGCTACTTAGTACTTATTAGCTTAATGTTTTTAAGCCTTTGAAGTATATTTTGCTGGATTGTAAGAAAATGAAGTATAAATATTGCTTTTCTGCCTTTTTCTTAGGTTAATTTTCATTTATTAGAAAATGTCTTCAAACCAATTAACCGACCATAACTGACGGCGGTCAGTGGAAGGCGGTTTCTAAACATGGAGGTCGGTGATCGGTTAGACAAATGTAACAGTGGGTTATAATTTGGTATTAGCTTTCTTCTTATCGAAACCGAACGAACCGACCGATGCTCTCCCCAAAATGTTACACTTAGTGATGCGCAAAGGGCTTATCATGGTCTTGAAGAACACAATGAAGAACATGGAGAGGATGTGCATAGGCGGCAAGGAAGCATGAACAAGCTTGAAGATGCTAGGGTTTGGGCAAAGGATGATTCAAGCACCAAGGAGTTGCCTAAAATGCCATTTGATCCATTGAAGATGCCTTTAGGACCTATGACTAGAGCAAGAGCTAAGAAGTTGAAAGATGCATTAACAAGCCTTGTTCGAACTCATCTTGAAGACTTGAAGACCATCAGAGTTCATTTGAAGAGCTTTGATGATGATTGGAGCAAGCAAGCACCAATTACTTTGCTTGCTATTGATTCCAATTTTCTGCACTAGCCCTTGCATGGGTAGGCCAAGGATACCTCATGCATGGGTTGGATGATTCAAACTTTCTGCACTAGCCCAGGCGTGGGGTGGCCAGGGTACCCCATGCATGGGTAGGACCAATTTTTCCTATTTTGATGGGCTTTCATGTTTCCATCGATTTGGCCATTGTGGGTTATATTCTATCTTAAATTAGTTTATTTTAATGTTTAGAAGACAATTCGATTGGGCCTTGTTTGACTAAGTCCAATCCTTGTTTAATTAAGCTTGATATTTCTATTTCCTAGTAGGATGAGGAGTAGGATCTTTCCTTGCTCCTTCCTTTAAGTTTAGACGCCCCATAGGGCTTAAGATTTAGGGTATTGTGTCGACCCCTACTACTATATAGGGGGTCCAATATCTCTTGTAAACATAAGTTGAGTTGATTAATAAAATTGAGGTTTTCACCCAAATTGATTAACTTAGCTTCATTGTTCTAGTTTGAGCAAAACTTAGGGTTCTTCAATCTTGTAGAGTCCTAGCAAACAATTAAGTTGTGATTGCTTGATTTTTTGTGAATCTTGTGATCTTAAGTTAACAATTGCAGGTCTAATTGAAGACTTATGGCCGACGAAAGAGGAGGAATAGCCTTGTGAAGGTCATCGATCTACCCATCTAGAAGTTGAGGAAGTTCAAGTCGACTTTGATAGATTTTCAATGTTAGATTTTGAATCTAAAGCAACTAAATTCATATCAATTGGTAATCAGAGCATAGGTTGTCATCTTCAATCGGTAAATCTATCCTTCTATTCATCTATCATCAAGTTTAATCCATCAAAACTCATCCATCGCAATTTTCAAGTTATTAGATTCAAAAATTCAGAAAATTCAAAAATTTATTGTGGCTTCATCCTAACTCCAATTGCTTTGAAATTTCAGATTTGATGTCCTCATACCTTGTAGTTTAATCAAAAAATAAAAAAAGAATAAAAAAAATATTCGACCAGAATCTTGTGGAATTTATTCTGCCTTCGTTTGAGCTCGGAAAGCTTTGCAATTTGAGATCTAGACTTCTTTTAGTGTGTTCTTTCTGGGAAAAATATAAAAAAAATCATAAAAATTTGTGGCGTTATCGATTTTTTTTCAGATTCTAGGGTTCTTGATTTGGGAATTTGGGGATTAGGGTTTGTTTTGAGCAATTGATTCAATTGATTGCATCTAACCCTAATTGATTGTTTGTTTGAGATTCTTAGGTTGCTTTTGCTGTGAATTAAGATTTAATTTGAAGAATTTCAGGTTTAAACCCTATTGGAGACAAGTGGTACTAAATTGGATCTAAGTGGTACTAGGGTTTTTATTTGATTGAATTGTGTTGTTAATTGTGTTTTGTGCAGCAAGTTTGGGAGACAAAAGGCTGTTTGGATTGTTTATAGATCACTCTTATTTTGATTCACTCAAGTTATTGCTCTTAATTGTTTGTTACTCAAGTAGGTCACGAGAAGAAAGGAGTACTCTAACAATTTGCTCTTATTAGGCCTATTAAAGCTAGAAAAAGGCATAATCTTGTGAGATCATTAAGAGAGTAGTGGATCGCCAATCCATAGGTTGAATGCAAACACGAAAGCACAACAAAGGTAATTCACACACACTTGTGAGGAATTTTTATTACTAACTTTTCGTTGTGTGTAGGTACAATGGGAGATGAGCAAGAAGTACGAAATCAAAACAATGACTTGGCTACCATGATACAAGCACTTATGCAAAGAATGGATGCCATGGATGCAAGAATGGAAACTATGGCTAAAGCTCAACAAGAACCACCACCTCAACAAAGAGAGAATAATGTCGCACAAGGCAATGAGCAAAGTGATCAACAACAACAACAACCTTAACAAAGGCAAGTTGTTAGGAGAATTGATCCAATGGAGAGATTGAGGCAACAAGAACTTGGAGGCCAAGCCTACAATGAAAACTTACGGCCTAGGAGAGGTGAACAAAGAGATGAGCCTAAGGACAACATCAAATGCAAAATCCCAAAGTTCAATGGGAGAGGGACACCTTCAGATTACTTAGAGTGGGAGTCAAAATTAGACATGTATTTTGATTATCACCCCTTTTCCGAACTTGAGAAGGTACAAATTGCTATCCTTGAATTTGTTGGAAATGATTTGAATTGGTATAATCAATTGGTGTAGTCAAGGAGAAGAAATTTGGAGAAACCTATAGATACTTGGGCGGAATTGAAGAGTGTCATGAGAAAGAGATTTGTGCCAAGCAACTACATCAATTCCCTTTACCAAAGTTTGCAAACCTTGAGGCAAGGATCGAAGAGTGTTGATGAGTACTACTCAGAGATGATGTTGTTGATGTCTAGGGCAGAAATTGAGGAACCATCACAAGCCACCATGGCTAGGTTTCTTGCGGGGTTGAATAGAGAGATTCATGATATTGTGGAGATGCAACAATATTATGATGTTGAAGACTTGTTACAACAAGCCTTGAAGGCCGAGGGGCAAGTTAAGAGGAGTGGTGCCAAGAAAGGATTTTCATCATCAAATTCATGGAAAACTCCAATCAAGAAGGATGAGAAATCTTTCAACAAGGAGAAGGAGGTTGCGCAACAAAAGGGAGTGAATCCTAAATCCGATTCTAAACCTTTCATTTAGTTATTCCTCTAAATCTCATGTTAAGTGTTTTAAGTGTCAGGGTTATGGTCATTATGCTAAAGATAGTGTCAATAAGAAGGTGATGTATCTTAATCATCATGGTGAAATAGTGAGTGAAGATGAGGAATTCAACTTGGGTTCAAGTGGTGATGGGGATGATGAGGAGGGATTTGCGCAAGATGAGAGTGATTATGATAATGAGGGTTGTGCGCTTAAGAGTTTGGTTGCTAGAAAAACTTGGAGTGCTTATGTGAAAGAAGATGTTCACAATCAAAGAGAGAACTTGTTTCATACTAGGATGTATGCGAATGGGAAGCCTAGTAGAGTGATCATTGATGGTGGAAGTTGTACAAACATAGCTAGTGTTTACTTGGTGAAGGAGTTGCAATTACCCACTACCAAACACCTAAAACCATATAGTTTAGGTTGGTTCAATGATAGAGAGGAGATTAGGGTTAACAAACAAGTTTTAGTTTCTCTTTCTTTGGGCAGGTACAAAGATGATGTTTTGTGTGATGTTTTACCAATGCAAGCATGTCATGTACTACTAGGTCGACAATGACAATTTGACAACAAGGTACATCATGATGGTGAGACCAATAAGTATTCTTTCATGTGTGGTAAGAAGTCTTTTACTCTAGTTCCTTTATCACCTCAAGAAGTTTTAAAAGATCAATTGAAATTGAGGGATGATTTTGCTAAATTAGAATCTGAATATAAAGCTCAAGAAAAGCAAAGCATGCTAATTCTAGTTCTAATTGCGTTGAAAACAAGGCTGTTTTGGTTGATAAGAAAGCTAGTTCTAAGAAAGTTGTTAATGAGTGTATGTTAGCTACTAAGAGTGAGATTAAGAATGCTTTGAATAATAATTCTGTTTTGATCTTGCTTATGCTTAAAAATACACTTGTTGCTACTAACAACTTGGATGGAGAGCTTCCAAGCAACATTGTTTCTCTTTTGAGTGAGTATGCAGATTTGTTTCCTGAGGAGATTCTTAGTGGATTACCACCAATTAGAGGGATTGAACATCAAATTGACTTCATCCCTAGGGCGCAAATTCCAAATAAGCCAGCTAATAAGACAAATCCTGATGAAACAAAGGAGTTGGAGAGACAAGTTGGAGAGCTACTTCAAAAGGGTTATGTGCGTGAAAGCCTTTCTCCATGTGCAGTTCCGGTTTTGTTAGTTCCTAGGAAGGATGGAACTTGGAGAATGTGTGTTGATTGTAGGGCAATAAACAACATAACAATTAAGTATCGTCACCCTATTCCTAGATTAGATGACATGCTTGATGAATTGCATGGTTCTTGCTTTATTTTCTAAGATTGATCTTAAGAGTGGGTATCATCAAATTCGCATGAAAGAGGGTGATGAATGGAAGACTGCTTTTAAAAATAAGTTAGGATTGTATGAATGGTTAGTTATGCCTTTTGGATTAACTAATGCACCTAGTACTTTCATGAGGTTAATGAATCATGTTTTAAGAGCTTATATTGGAAAGTTTGTTGTTGTTTATTTTGATGATATACTTGTGTATAGCCGCAACTTAGAGGACCATATTGAGCATTTGAGATGTGTTTTAGATGTACTTAGGGTTGAGAAGTTGTATGCTAACCTTAAGAAGTGCACCTTTTGCACAAACAAGCTTGTTTTCCTTGGTTTCGTGGTCTTTGCGCAGGGTATACAAGTTGATGAGGAAAAGATCAAAGCCATCAAAGATTGGCCAACCCCCACCAACGTTGGTCAAGTGAGATCATTCCATGGCTTAGCTGGGTTCTATAGGAGGTTTGTTAAGGACTTTAGCACCTTGGCAGCACCTATTACAAATGTGATGAAGAAGAATGCACCATTCAAGTGGGGAAAAGAACAACAAGAAGCATTTGAGATTTTGAAGGAAAAATTGACTAATGCTCCTTTGCTTGTTTTACCTAACTGTAACAATACTTTTGAGATTGAATGTGATGCATCAGGTGTAGGAATTGGCGCAGTCCTTATGCAAGGAGGGAAACCCGTGTTATACTTTAGTGAGAAGTTGAATGGGGCTGCATTGAATTATCCTACTTATGATAAGGAGTTGTATGCTCTTGTTAGGGTACTGCAAACGTGGTAGCATTATTTGTGGCCTAAGGAGTTTGCGATTCACACGGATCATGAGAGTTTGAAGTACTTGGAGGGCCAACAAAAGCTGAATAAGAGGCATGCTAAGTGGATTGAGTTCATTGAGAGCTTTCCATATATGGTGCACTACAAAAAGAGTAAGGAGAATGTTGTAGCTGATGCTTTGTCAAGGAGGTATGTGTTACTTTCCATGCTTGATTCTAAGTTTCTTGGATTTGAGTTTATTAAGAAATTATATGCTAGTGATGCTTACTTCAGTGATGTGTTTAAAGCATGTGGGAATTTTGGAATTGGAAAGTACTATAAGCATGATGGATTTTTGTTTAAAGAATCTAGATTGTGTATACCTGCTTGTTCTCTGCGTTTTGTGCTAGTGAGGGAATCGCATGAGGGAGGTTTAATGGGTCACTTTGGTGTTGATAGAACATATGAGATATTGCATGAACAGTTCTTTTGGCCTAAAATGCGTTATGATGTAGGGAAGCATGTTTCTAGTTGCATTATTTGTTTGCAAGCTAAATCTACATCTAAACCTCATGGATTGTATACTCCTTTGCCTATTCCTCAAGAACCATGGACTTATATTAGCATGGATTTTGTGTTAGGATTGCCTCGTTCTAAGAGAGGTAAAGATTCTATCTTTGTGATTGTTGATAGGTTTTCTATGATGGCACACTTTATTGCATGCACTAAAACTGATTATGCCATTAATGTAGCTAATTTGTTCTTTAAGGAAATTGTTAGACTACATGGAATGCCTAGGACGATTGTGAGTGATAGAGATGCTAAGTTCTTAAGTCACTTTTGGAGAACTTTGTGGTCTAAGTTAGGTACTAAGTTGTTATTTTCAACTACTTGTCATCCTCAAACTGATGGTCAAACTGAAGTAGTCAATAGAACTTTGTCAACCTTACTTAGAGCATTGATTAAAAAGAACTTAAGAACTTGGGAGGATTGTTTGCCTTATGTTGAATTTGCATACAATAGAAGCAATACATAGTACAACTGGAATTTCACCTTTTGAATGTGTGTATGGCTTTAATCCTTTAACCCCATTGGATTTGTTGAGTTTACCTTTGAGTGCAAGTTGACATGGATGGGCAAAGCAAGGCCGAATATGTTAGAAATCTTCATGCAAAGGTTAGAGCTCAAATTGAGAAGAAAACACAACACTACATGAAGAATGCTAACAAGGGGCGCAAAGAGGTCATCTTTGAACCTGGAGATTGGGTTTGGTTGCATCTAAGGAAGGAAAGGTTCCCTGAAAAGAGAAAGTCTAAGCTCTTACCTCGTGGAGATGGTCCATTCCAAGTCTTGGAAAGGATCAACAACAATGCATACAAGCTAGATCTTCCTAGTGAATATGACAATGCAAGTGCTACTTTTAATGTTTCAGACTTATCCTTGTTTGATAGTAATGCAGATTTGAGGACAAATCCTTTTCAAGGGAGAGGGGATGATGCGCCAAGAGCTTATCATGGTCTTGAAGAACACAATGAAAAACATGAAGAGGAAGTGCATAGGCGGCAAGGAAGCATGGACAAGCTTGAAGATGCTAGGGTTTGCGCAAAGGATGATTCAAGCACCAAAGAGTTGCCTAAAATGCCATTTGATCCATTGAAGATGCCTTTAGGACCTATGACTAGAGCAAGAGTTAAGAAGTTCAAAGATGCATTAACAAGCCTTGTTCAAACTCATCTTGAAGACTTGAAGACCATCGGAGTTCATTTCAAAAGCTTTGATCATGATTGGAGCAAGCAAGCACCAGTTACTTTGCTTGCTATTGATTCCAATTTTCTGCACTAGCCCTTGCATGGGTAGGCCAAGGATACCTCATGCATGGGTTGGACGATTCAAACTTTTTGCACTAGCCCAGGCGTGGGGTGGCCAGGGTACCCCATGCATGGGTAGAACCAGTTTTTCCTATTTTGATGGGCTTTCATGTTTCCATCGATTTGGCCATTGTGGGCTATATTCTATCTTAAATTAGTTTATTTTAATGTTTAGAAGACAATTGGATTGAGCCTTGTTTGACAAAGTCCAATCCTTGTTTAATTAAGCTTGTTATCTCTATTTCCTAGTAGGATAAGGAGTGAGATCTTTCCTTGCTCCTTCCTTTAAGTTTAGCCGCCCCATAGGGCTTAGGATTTAGGGTATTGTGTCGACCCCTACTACTATATAAGGGGTCCAATATCTCTTGTAAACATATGTTGAGTTGATTAATAAAATTGAAGTTTTCACCCAAATTGATTATATTAGCTTCATTGTTCTAGTTTGAGCAAAACTTATGGTTCTTTAATCTTGTAGTGTCCTAGCAAATAATTAAGTTGTGATTGCTTGATTGTTTGTGAATATTGTGATCTTAAGTTAACAATTGCAGGTCTAATTGAAGACTTAAGACTGACGAAAGAGGAGGAATAACCTTGTGAAGGTCATCGATCTACCCATCTAGAAGTTGAGGAAGTTTAAGTCGACTTTGATAGATTTTCAAGGTAAGATTTTGAATCTAAAACAACTAGATTCGTATCAATAATTCCACAAGAAATAATAATATAATTAGAGATTCAGTACTTATAGGTTTATAATATAGATCCTAGCTGCACTTTCATGACAAAAAATAAAAAATAAAAAATGAGTAAAAATCCATCACTTACAAACTCTAGCTACGGTTTACACTAAATTTGATTAACTAATTAGAAAGAATTGAAGTTGATATGCTTGCAAACCTACAAATTTTGGAAGAATCTCTTACTGACGGTCCTCTTGGTGACCACCAGTAAAATTATAAATTAACTCAGGACGAATCTTAGGAAGAATCTCTTGGTGGTCCTGCAATTGACTTGACTTGAGAGTGTGACATTGAAAGTCTAATTAGTCCATTTTCTATGAAGTCAGGCCAAGAGAAATTGAATTATAACTCCAGTCCTTTTTTTTTTCCGGTGACTTTTGTTTTTCTTAATTTTGAACCACACCTATTGATATTATATTCTATAAATTTGTTCAAGATAGGTCGTTTACGATTAACTTCTTCAACATTACAGATAAGTTCTTCTTCTCATTAAAAGCTGTCCATTAATTTCCAATCCTATCTTCTATGAGTGACATGTGGCAATTTTTTAAATGATCATGATCATAGTAGTTATTAACCACTAGATTATGGCACGCGCAATGTGGCACGATTATTGAAATTATTAAAATGTCAAATTGATGATTAATGTAGTGTTACTTTTTTACTTTTTTTAGTCATTTTTTACTTTTCAGATTACTAAAAAGTTCATCTATGAATTTTCTCCCTTACTTTTCTAGCTGTTTTTTTTTAATTTACTATTTTTATATTTATGATTAAGTGTGTTTTAATTACATATTAATTGTGTGTAGATATTAGGATTTACCGGTTCGACTCCTCTGCCGGATTCCAAAGAATTGGTGCTATAAATGTATCTGTAATAATGGTTGATTCATGGGTAAACTATTGACTTTCCACTTCTGTTTTCTTTTCGTCTTCATTTCTATTTGGGTAGATTTCTTGTTTCCTAACATTTCTCTGAATTTCTGTTTCCCAAAATTTCCAGGTGGACGTTAATAAGATCTTTACATTTAATTTAGCAGTGCCTTGGGATGGCATAGCCTGAAGTGGTGAGCTTTCACTTCTCACCGCAACATTTTGAGGTAAATCTGGATTTATTTGTTGATTATATTATTTGATAATTATTTAACATTTCCTATTCCTCTTTTATTTTTTTATTTAACATTATTGAGGTTTCTTTAGTTACTCATGTTTAGTATATTTCCACATTTCCAAAAGCACAGTTAGCCAATGTTGTACAACCATTTTGTAATGTATTGTGTAAATTGATCCTGCAAATGCTCTCAACTAATTCAATTTTCCTACGACAACTATACATGCTCCTTGACTACAAAAATTTAGGCTTTCCTTATGCAGAAGCCAAATTCTTCCACCTAACCGAGTTCATTAATTTAACAATTGCAATCTGGATTAAAAAAAGACCGCAGCGTACTATGTTTTTTAGATAATGAACATGCATTCCAAGTAACAATTAATATTAGCTTTATTTTGATGAATTACCTAGAGATGGAGGAGTAGGATATTAGCTTTATTTTGATGAATTACCTAGATATGGAGTAGAATTTAGGTATTGCACTTTTAGAATGAAAGAGAGGCCATATGTTTTGCTTTATATATGCAAATTATTTGCTTCGATATTGTATGAGTTTCTCCTAACTGATTAACTTACAAACAATGCAATATCTTATTATTCGACTTAAACAACTAGAAAAAAATTAGTTAAATAAGAAGATGACTACAGTGCAAGCGCAGACCTCCCTGCTTGTTTAAATTAATTGTAACTTTCACAGGCCCAATATATTTAAATTAAATGAAAATTAAAATTTTAAGCATATTAATAATTTTGTCCTAAAAAAGTCTATTATTAAAAATGACAAAATTTGACCCGAGTGTGGGTATCCAACGGGATAGCCTAAAACCAAACCTATTTGACCAAAAATTTCGCCCATTCTGAAATCGAAATGAGCGGACCCACATCCTTAATGACCCAAACCTAAATCGACCCGGACCCAAAATTACGCGAACCCGATCAACCCGAGAGATTAATCTGAAACTACTCGAATTTGGATTAATTATATTTAAATGACCCGACCCCGAAAAGACCCGAACCTGAAAACCCGAGGCTCAAACCCAAAACTATCTTAACTATATGACCCGAAACAAAAAAAGACTCGACATTAGAATTGACCCAAGCCCGACATTTGAGCGATCCGAAGCCAACCCAACATGGAACCGAAAATTAACAGAATCCGTATAACCCAAAATTCCCTAACTTGAAACTGACCTAACCTACATAATCGGACCCAAATCCAACTCGACCAACCCATTTGTATATACATAGGGTTTTACTATCAAAGGAACAAAAGAAATTATCCCACACAAAGAAAAATATTAACAAAGTAAAATAGCAAATTTAAACCCACAACAAGCAAGAGTTATATCTCTCTAGCAAGAAATTAATTATAAGTCAAATAAAATAATTGCACGTTAGGTAAATAATAAGTTTTAATCAAAATACATTAAACTATTAAATGGAAATGGGTCAATCACAATAACCTTTTAAATTAAAATGGTAAACATAAAATAATCACTATAAAAATATTGAATTTAATTAAATGAAAATAGTGGTTTTAGTAGAATAAAATTATATATTAAATTTTTTGAATATATCTAAGTTTTTAATAAAAATAGTATAAATAAATTAATTATAAAGATATTAAATTAAATTAAATAAAAATAGAATTTTTAGTAGAATAAAACTATAATAGTTTAGACAATGGCATTTAAAAAATATGTTTGAAAAATAAGGGTATAATGGTCGGTTCAAAAGTTGTACAAAAGTCGTACTTTTTAATTTAGTATAGATAATGTGTGTTTGATTACTAATGACTATAATACCCTTCTTTTTCACAATAAAGTTTAGATATAATTTTTTGAAGGTTAGCCACAATTTACAATTTTAATTTTAATGTCAAGGGTTAGTTTTACAATTAAAATATTTATTTTTAGGGTTTTAGAAAAAAAAGTTACTCCTAAAGTAAAAAAGATTGATTTTAAGGGTATGCACTAAACGTAAATTATTTATTTCTAGGGTTTTAGGAAAAAAAACTTTAAGGGTATGCCCTAAACTTAAAATATTTGTTACTTAGGGTTTTAGAAAAAAATATTAAATATAATTTATTAATATTTTCATACAAAAATATTTTGTAAAAAGTTTTTAATCAAGTCATTCAAGGGTATAAATGGAAAATAATAATAATATTCAGTGACGGATCCATGAATATTTTTAAGGGTGGGCACAATATATTATATGCATAGACATAAACCAAAATATTTGGGTTTTAAGGAAAAAAAGTGATTTTCATCTTAGAAAAGTAGACATTATTATTGGTTAAAAGATGAATTAATCAGTGTAGGCACTTATGGTCAAGGGTGGGGGCACCATGTAAAATTGCATGTAAATATGAAAAAATTTGACTCAAAACAAAGTAAATCCACCCCTGATAATAATCTCTTATTTATGACACAAATGATTACATTAATTATAACAATAACTTTACAAAACAAAAAAGAAATGGTGGCTTGGGGCACTCGATAAGCTTAGCCTTTGAAAGAATTGCATTTTTTTTTGGCCGGAAAAAGAATTGCATTTTCAATGTTTTGTGTTTTGTCTGGAGAAAAAAATGTTTTGTGTTTTGCATTTTCATTATTTTGTGTTTGTCTTAGGCGCAATTAAGTGTATATGTATATATATATATATCTTTATATTATATAAGTCTAAACTTCAAAAACTTTGATATGAAATATCTAAATTACCCTTCTTAGTTTTGAAATTTTTGCTACATTTTTAAGAGTTAATATGTAATCTAATACTATCTCTTTTAATTTTAAAATTAATGCAATCCAAATCCCGTTAAGCATCTTATTGTTATATAATTATATTAAAGTTCTTATTATTAGTAAAATTATTATTAAAAAAAACCACGTTAAGCATCTTATTGTTATAATTATATTAAACTTCTTATTATTATATATACTATATATTATTTTTAGTGACAATGGAAATTACTTAAAGGCCAAATTGAGAATTAATGTGGTGCCTCCTTTTGACTTTTTTTGGTCTTTTCACACTTTTCAGATGACTAAAAAGGCCCTCGATAAATTTCCTCCCTTACATTTCCTGCTGCCCATTTTTGTAATTTACTATTTCTATATTTATGATTAAGTGTATTTTAATGGCTTAATGATCAAATTCGCCCCTGAACTTACACCCAACCGTCAAATAAGCCCCTGAACTTTTATTGCAGCCAAATAAACCCCTAAACTCCTACTTTTGGCCAAATAGGCCCTTTTTCTAACGTCTGTCATTTGTGCCGTCAAATATGTCCACGTCATCTGTCCACGTGGCTCAAAAAGCCATGTGGCCAAACCATGTCATTTTCCCACGTGGCAAAAAGCCACGTGGCCAAAATATTTTTTCCCCAAAAAAGTTTAAATTTTCAGGAAAAAAATAAAACCCAAAAAAATTTTCCCAGAAAATATTAAAATTTCAGGAAAAAATTTAAAATTTTGAATTAAAACCTAATTCATGTTTTCCTCGAAAAAAATTTAATTTTCAGGAAAAAAAAATTTAATTTTGAATTAAACCTCCCAACCCTCTACCCTATTTGTACCTTTCTTCCCCAACTTTTCTGCCATTTTTCTTCACATAAGCACATATTCTGTAACTTTTTTTTTCTACCATTACAACTTTAAACAAAAACTATGTTATGCACTTTGAATGAAAAAGAAAGTTGAATTTGCTAAATCCATTCACAAGTCCCATAAACTTAGGTAAATATTCATGTACAAATATAGTTTTTGTACAAATACCTGTACCAAAATAAAAGTGCACAAAAGATGGACTTTGAAAGCAAATGGCTGCACAAAAGACATTCTTTGTACCAAAAGATGCCTGCAGAAAGGAGACAACTCCAAAGTTCGCAAAAGAAGGTGCAAATGACACCAGCAACAATTGGCTAAATAACACATAAGTACTTGCCAATATACCAGAACCCTAAACTCAATACTACCCTAAACTTTTCCTACTTTAAACCCTGCAGGTCTTTAATCATTTTTCTTTTTCTTGCTAACTGAGGTTTGCGTTCCAGAAACATCATCTTTTCCCTTCCTCTTACTTGTCTTTGAAACCATGGTGACTGAAGATTGTGCTTTGATGGAAGGTTTCCTGAACCTAACTGGTCTTCCTTGAGATGCCCCAGCCTGAGATGAAACAGTTTTGCCTTTGTTCTTTCCCTGTTGAGTTGAAGACTTTGCCTTTTTAGCTTTGCCTCTGGGCTTTGATGTTGAAGGTGTAATTTCAGGGTCTTCGATATTAGCAGCAATTGTTTCCATGACACTTGCAGCAACAGTGTTGAAAGGAGCCTCTTCTTCTATTGGAACATCAAAAACCTCAAGCTCAGGGTCTGCACTTGACTGTCCATTGCCCTTATAAACATCATAAATTAGTAACTCACAAATAACATAAAATCACAAATAGAATAAGTTTTCAGACTTACTTGTTTTTCAGGAACTTTGGTGGGACAAGTGACTTGATTATGCCCTTTTCCAGAACATAATGAGCAATGAATCACGGTCCACTTCCTTGACAGCTTGCCTTTCTTTTTGGTTCATCCTTGCTTTTCCTTCTATTCTTTTTAGGTCTTCCAAGCTTCTTTTCTCTTGGTGGTGGAGGCTGAATAGGGTCAAGTCCAGTTTGCACCCATTCATGTGAACCATTTATTGGTTCTAGATTGTACTTATAAGTCTCAAGGTATGTCTTCTTACTGTAATAGTAATGGAGGAAATCATCTGGATCATCCCCATTGTGGTAGATAGCACGGCATGCATGGGCACATGGGATGCCAGTAATTTGCCACAATCGACAAGAACATTCCCTTTCTCCAAGTTCACAGTAAACTGCCAAGGCCCCTTCTTGATCTCACATCCTCCATCACCATTCCAGACCATCTCCCACTCAACTGCTTCATCCTTTTGTTCATCAAATTTTGCCTTAACCAGAGGGCCATAATCATGCTTCCATTTTTTGCAATTTTCCTTTTTGTACAATTCTCTCCATGGTCTGTATTCTGATGTCTTCCAACATTGTAATTATGCTTTTCATCCTTGCTTCCAAGATAATACTGTTGAAAGCTTCACAACAGTTGTTGTCCACTATATCACACTTGCACTTCTCTCCAAAAAAAGCCCTAGTCCAGTGCTTAGGGTGCTTCTGCTTAGCAAGTAATTCCTTTGCAAGATCCTTGTCCAACAGCTTCAAAACAGCAACACGATCAAGCCATTCTCTCTCTGTTCTAGCTTTCACAATACCCCAAAAAGCCTGCTCAAATGCTTTTCCACTTTTCCTCCCAGACCAATTGGCAAACACGTGCCTTGCACAATTCCTATGTTCAGACTTAGGGGGCTCATCAAGAATAGCCCTCTTAAGACCCTACAATGAAAAGGCACATGAAAATGCACATGAAACCCACGCACAATAACTACAAAAGTAATAGCAAAAATTTTGAAAGAAAATACACTGACTAACCTTCTGTTGGTCGCTCATAACAGTGAATTCGAAGCCATCCTCAAGGTCCAAGTCTTTTTTTAGAAGTTGAAGAACCAGCTCCAAACGTCAGCGTTTTCAGTTTCTACCACTGCCCATGCCACAGGGTACATCTGGTCATTTCCATCCTTACCCACAGCAGTTAGCAACTCACCATTGAAAGGGCCTTTTAGAAAGCACCCATCCACCCCAAGAATCCTCCTGCACCCAGCTTTCCATCCTTTTTTTAGTGCAGCAAAACAAACATAAAATCTCTTGAATATTGGAGGGGAGTCTGGTGTGGTTATGCTAACTCCAACCTTCACAGTGCTGCCAGGATTCTTACATACTAGTTCATTAGCATAATCCCATAACTTACCAAATTCTTCAACAAAGTTCCCAGCAAGCTTCTCTTTAATCATTTTTCTCGCCTTGACACACATACTTTCACTAATATTCACATGCAATTCCGAGGAAGCTCTCTGCATAAAATCTTTGATCTTCATCTTTGGGTTAATTCGATAAGCTTGCATAAAATGCTTGGCTATGACTTCAGTAGATACCATCTTGTTCTTGAAACTGCGTCCACATTTGTGCTTGGACTTAATTGACTTCACTTGGAAGCCCCTCGCCACTTCAGAGGTACTGGCATGTATCCTCCAAGGACACTTCTTAGAAGCATTGCACTTAACTGTGCATCTTTTTGGTTCATTTTTCAGGAATCTCACTTCTTTTCTGCTTTCAATTGAATACTGCCTAATGGCCTCCTTAAAAGCAATATTATCAACAAAGACCATGCCCTCCTCAAACCTACATTTAACATCTGACCTCTCTCTAAACTCAGACCATCTACTTTTCCTCCTCTCACCATCCTCATGCTCAGAATCTTCATCACTTTCGACAAGGCTGCCAAAACCACTACCATAACCGTCCTCACTGTTTTCAATTGATTCATCACTACTTTCTGTCAGACTTGAAGCTGATTCATTATTATTAACAGCTGCTTCACCCAATGGATCATCATTAAACACAACTGCTGCTTCTAATTTCTCTCTATCTTTTTTCTGTTTTTTCTTAAAAACCCTATCCCTAACAAATACCAGTTCTGGATCATTATTACCCTCATCAAAACACCTTACTGTTACAGCATAAACCTTGTCAGGGGCCAGCTCATTATCTTCTTCTTCAACTGAGGTTGGGTTCTCCTCAATTAATTCTGCTATCTCATCAAAGTTTCTGTTAGAAACTTGATGATCCTCCAAGTCATCATTACCCTGTCCCACACCATTAAATTCTTCAAACCCCAAGTCAGCACCTAAATCTTCCAATAACTGTTCAAACTCATTAACTCCAAACACATGCTCAGCAGATGCATCTTCAATGCCCTTGTCTTCAACTACCTCAACCTCAACCACTTCTTCACCAGCATTAACTTCTTGCACCACATCATTGCCCCCTAACTCAGGATACAAACTACTATCTTCTACATACAAAGTCAATGTTCTTGCCTTTTCCCAAAAGTCCAAGAAGCTACGAATCCCTTTATCATCCACTATTAACCTAAGACCATCCTCAAAACTTCTCTCAGTATCATGCTAGTAAACCATTGCATCAGAAGGACACACTAATTTTTTCTCAACAATACCCCTAAGCTCCATAAACGACATAGTATCAGGATTGTCAAGTGCCCTAATCCTTCTCCCTCCTACATACTTAAGCTCAGGTTCTCTATAAAACCTCCCTCCATAGTATATAACAAGGTACTTACTAATACCATCATCATCCTCAGTATGACACTCCTCAAGTGACATCTGCAGTTTATATGAATAAACGTCACCACACTTAATAAACAAATGGAAATAAAAAGAAAGAAAAATATTGTTACATATGAATAAACGTCACTGCACTTAATAAACAAAATGGAAATATTGAATTCAAATATAAAGGAATCTATATGTAAAGGAAATATTGATTTGAATAAACGTCACCACACTTAATAAACAAATTGAATAAAAGGAAAGAAGAAAGGTAGGAAAGTGGGGACAAAAGAGTATATATATTATAGATATTATAGACAAAGCAAGCAGGGGACACCATTGTAGGACTCTACCTCCAACAAGGCCGTTAGAGGGGTCTCATATTCTTGTGAATATAAAAAAGAAAAATGACCACACATGCTTCATCAATGGCAGACATAAGGGACCACTGTGAATCTTTTATTCTTAGCAAATTTTGACAAATTCAATAATCTAAAAAAGGATACATTTTCCACATTTTAGAACTACAATCAATAAAATAAAAAACAACAAACACAGCCATCGAAAACCCTCAGTCATTCGAAACCCCAAATCTGGAAAATCGAAACCCAAGATTCTTTCCCTAATCAAGATGAACAGTAACAAAACCCATACTAAATTGCACTTAGTTTTAATCATCGTCATCAAGAGACCCTAAATACTATTATTTTAAACAATAATCAAGCGCAAATCCGCGATTAGCCTTAACCCCTAAACTTTTAACACAGAAAAATTAGAAAAAAAAACCTAAACTCTCACCTTTTTCGAATCGTAACAAAGCCTGGAACCTCTCTTCAATCACTCGACCATCAAATCCTTCAGCTTTTTCGCAATTTCTGAAGGGAATCTCGTATGCTTTTCAAGTTTTTCAAATTGTTTTCCAAACCCTAAAATGACTAACCTAAACCCATCGATAAAATAAGAAGCGGCTTTATGTTATTCTTTTATTTTTCGTTTTTATTGTTTTAGTTAATTTAGATTTATTTAATTAGTTAATTAATTCCGGAAAAAATAGCTAATTAATTTATTAATTTTTTGGGCGGGATTTTTCCCGCCCGCTCACCGGGCCCACAATATTTTGGTCACGTGGCTTTTTGCCACGTGGGAAGATGACGTGGTTTGGCCACGTGGCTTTTTGAGCCACGTGGACATATGACATGGACAGATTTGACGGCACAAATGACAGACGTTAGAAAAAGGGCCTATTTGGCCAAAAGTAGGAGTTTAGGGGTTTATTTGGCTGCAATAAAAGTTCAGGGGCTTATTTGACGGTTGGGTGTAAGTTCAGGGGCGAATTTGATCATTAAGCCGTATTTTAATCAATCACTTATTAATTGTGTGTGGATATTAGGATTTATCGGTTCAACTCTCCTGCCGGAATTCCAAAGGATTGGTGCTATAAATGTATCTGCAATAATGGTTGATTCATGGGTAAACTATTGACATTCCAGTTCTGTTTTCCTTTCGTCTTCATTTTTATTTGGGTGAGTTTTTTCTTCCCTAACATTTCTCTGAATTGGTTTCACATGGACTCCGTTCTATTTCCTAAAATTTTTAGGTGGACGTTAATAAGATTCTTCCATTTAATTTAGCAGTGCCTCAGGATGACATAACTAAAGTGAGGAACTTTCACTTCTCACCGCAACATTTTGAGGTAAATCTGGATTTATTTGTTAATTATATTATTTGATACTTAAATTAAACATTTCCTTATTTCTCTTTTATTTTACAAAAAGTTTTTTTTTATTTATCATTCGACTTCCTTTTTATTGAGCTTTCTATTAGTTGCTTATGTTTAGTATATTTCCACATTTCCAAATGCACAGTTAGCCAATGCTAAGTACAATCATTTTCTGATGCATTCTGTAAATTACATGCACTCCTGTAAATGCTCTCAACTAATTCAATTTTCCTACGACAACTATACATGCTCCTTGACTACAAAAAATTAGGCATTCCTTATGCAGAAGCCAAATTCTTCCACCTACCCGAGTTCATTAATTTAACAATTGCAATTAAGATTAAAAAATGACCGCAGCGTACGATGTTGTTTTAGATAATCAACATACATTTCAAACAACAATTAATATTAGTTTTATTTTGATGAATTATCTAGAGATGGAGGAGTAGAATATTAGTTTTATTTTGATAAATTACCTAGAGATGGAGTAGAATTTAGGTAATGCACTTTTAGAATGAAAGAGAGGTCATGTGTTTTGCTTTATATATGCGAATTATTTGTTTGGATGTATGAGTTTCTCCTAACTGATTAACTTACAGTCAATGCAATATCTTCTTACTAATCGACTTAAACAACTACAAAAAATATAGTTCTAATAAGAAAGAGACTGCAGCGCAAGCGCAGACCGCCCTGCTTGTAACAATTAATAGTAGTAGTAAAATTATTATTAGTTATATTATCATTACATTTCTCTTTCTTATCTTTTTTATGTATTTTTTCCCTTCATCTTTTCTTAGATAATTAAGACTATTTTCGAAGCTGAGTATTTAATATTTTTTCCAATTATTTGAATTATTTAAAGTGTCATGGTTATAATTCTTGCCAAGTCAAGTCGTTTTTTCATTTTTCTACCAGATCTCGAAAGTTTATTTTATTTGCATAATAAAGTAAAATTCAAAGATGATACATAATTAACAATGAATATTTTCATATAAAAAAGCAAAAAAGAATGTTGAAGAATTAATTAAAAATTATATAAATATGATTTTTCATCTTAGAATATGATGACCCTTTTTACAAACCTCATAAATAAAAAATCCAAAAACCATTTTGATTCATGAGTGTTATGACTTGCTCTACTCTCATAATATTTGGTATTGAATTAACGTTGATAAGTACTTAATTTTTTTTTCTAATAGTTTAAAGTGCCACGGTTTTAATTCGACCTAAAGACTTTTTCTATTGAAAATCAATTTTTTTTGGTACGTAACTATGAACATGAGAGGGAAGAAGTTGTAGTTAGGAGTAACCTATGAAAAAAGAGAAGCTAAAAATTAGACCTGGCAATCCGTGTCCCGTGTCGTGTTTAGATAGGGAATATATACATGTTAGGCCTGACACGAACACGACACGGTTGACACGATTCAATTTTTCATATATTTCAATTAACTAAAACATACATATAATTAGAGCTAAAAATGTCTAATTTTAAAACAATAAAGATAAATTGTCTACAAATTACAAATATCAATTCTAGCAAAGTTGGACAAAATAAGTAACTAAACAATACTTGAAAAGTCTAAATAATGTGTTTTTGCATAGTTTGAAGTTGAACAACAGAGAGTTGAATAATTTCCAATCCATGCATGCACACTTCTTATCTTCACCTTGAGCTCTTTTGAGTTTTGATCTAGCAATATGTATTACAATCAATATGTAATATTTTGATTAGTAAGACAATAAGACAAATAATTAAAACAACATTTTGAACAGCAAAATAACAACATTTTCAACAGAAAAACAACAGCAATTTCAACACCAAAATAGCAGCATTTTCAATAGCAAAACAGCAGCATTTTCAACACAAAACAACAACATTTTCAACAATAAAACAACATTTTCAACAGCAAAACAACAACATTTTCAACAAAAAAGAAACGAAAACTATCCAACAGCAGCCAACAAGAAAAAAATAAGAGAACCAACCACGTAGCAAAGGCATGAAGACTAACCTTTTTCAAACTGTTGAAGCACCAACCACGAGACTAGAAGATTGGCCTGATGGAACTTCATTAAGACTCAAGTTCATTACATCTTGCGTCAAGTCACCCAAAGTTGTTTCTTCAGTATCTACATATAAAAGACATGAACACATGAACAAAGGAACAAGGAAAAACATGAAATATCAATTAAGATATAGAAAACAACCACGTACCAATTTCTTGAAAAAGCCAATCCTTGTAACAAATAATTGCTTCAACAACCTCCGGTTTGAGTGAGCTTCGATATTGATCGAGAACTTTAGCCTCAACACTAAAAGTGGATTCCGATGCCACAGTGGAAATTGGAATGCTCAAGATATCTCGAGCCATGGCTGCAACTTCTAAATAAAGAAACTGATTCACCCTCCAAAAGTTGATGACATCCAATTCTCTCCTTATATCCTCTTTTTTCTCTTCCAAATAAAGCTCTAATTGTGATTTTTCATGTCAACTTCATATAGAGCTTCTTCAAGATCAAACTCCTAAATCAATTAAGAAAAAAGAACAAAAATCAAATATTTCTATATAAAATCACACGTACAAAATATAAATATTAATAATAGATTTTGATTTAAAGAAAAGTACTGTCACGCCCCGACTCGGAATCGAGCGCGGACAACCGCCACGATACTTGGTAATGCGTGCCGTGCGTCACACGCACCCGAAGTCTCGCGAAGCGTCAATATCAAGGCCAAAACAAAGCAAAATAATACACAAAACAAGTATTGAATTATGAAAATATATGATAGCTCACAAATGCGAATAAGACATGAAACATGAATCCGAAATCTAAAGATCAACCACAGAGCCTTTGGCTCAAGTCCGACAAAACAAACATCAAATCCATGAGTGTCAACTCAGCGGAAGCATAACAAGTTTTTCCAATAAGGCCAAATCCAATTCTAAAAGAGATAAAGGAAACAAACGGACAAGTTACGACTGCTAGTGGAACCCGTACGTAGTGAGTAGTACCTCTACAAAGTAAGCTGATCTCCTAAGCCACCGACTCGGCACAGCAAAGAAAGCACAACACTAGGATCCTGAAATCACAACAACGAAAATGGGGTGAGTACGAAATATGTACCCAGTGAGGGAGCCACCCTCAAAAGAGAACCAGAAGAGGGTGGGGTGCACTCACAACCAAATCAATTTAGAAATACAATTTATCATAAAACTGGTCAATAATGTTAAAACTAAGTATATAAATCTAGTTTATTGGTTTAAAACCAGGTGCTGCCATCAAATCATATCCGAAGTGACCTTGGCCCGTATCAACCTCCGGAATCGTCAGGGGCATTTTCATCAAATCATATTATAAATATAAACCATGCCCGTCCCCCTGACGTTGGCCTGGGTCCGGCATTGCGTGGTGGCCGCAACACACCCAGTTTGGCTCTCCCATGCACACGCCAACAGCTAGCTTGCGTGTCGGGCCTAGAGCCGACGGACCATGTGGATCCATAACACAATAACAATGGTCCGCCTAACATGTCCAAGTACTAGCTAGCATACCACCAAAAACAAGCCATACGTACTCCCTGGATTGCGTCCAATCCACGAGTCCCTGTATGCTTACCAACTGCTAAAAACCATTTTGAAGGATTGCTCATGCACCTAAAATCATTTATGAAAACATATTAATAAAACTGTAATGAAAACAATTTCCTCAACGGATTCTCCGTTGAATAAAGCCCACTCACAGTTCGGGGTCTCGTATACCCCCAAGGTCCGTCCTCTGTGAGGCAAATCAAGCGTCCCGACCGGCGTCTCTATCGCCTAGTGGAGGGGACCAAAAATCAAAGTCATTAGTATTAAAACTCAATAAAAACAATAAAAATAAAAATAAAATATAATAGGATCCCAAAGACTCAAAAGCGTGCCCAGCTAAGTCTTTATTTAATTTCGGAACGGTTCTAAAAGTTTAAATCCTCTTTCCGCGGCTAAATCGACATTTTCAAGCACTTAGGGGTAAAATTTTAATTATGACCATTCACAGTAGTCGACAATTTTTTTTACGAAGTCACTACGACGTCTCCTTTATTCTAACGGTACAATTCGTATGCTTAAGTTGGCAATTAAAGCTTCTAGGGGCAAAATAGTAATTTTTACAGTAAAGGTAGAATGGTAATTTCACTTGTATTGACCCGTAAGTATGCTTAATAATCAATTTTGACTTCTGGGGGGCAATTTACTCATTTTGGGGTCCGACTTAAGCTTAGGGGTAAAATTGTAATTTTTGAAATTCTGGTTCAATTTTGGTCGGACCGGGTCAAACTGATTCGGTCCGATCAAGCCGGCTCATGAGCCGATCGGCTCAAGCCACTGCTGGCCGAGCCGCGCTGGCCCAACAGGCCAGCCACAGGCTGGGCCGCGCGACTGGGCCCAAGCCGCAGTAGGCCACGCAGGCCCACACGGCATGGGCTACCAGCTAGCCAGCCAACCACCGCCGGTAGGCTTAGGCCAGTCGACGACCCCAAAAAATTAAATTTTAATTTAAAACAAAGTAATTCCAGCCCTAAAAATACAAATTTTACACCTTTCTTCATCATCTTAATTTCTCAAATTTAATTTCTAACACCTCCAAAATAATCCAAATATCAAAATCAACTCCAACAACCAATTTAGAACAATAAATCACTTACCCAAAAATTCAAGCTTGTTCTTAGCTCACTCAAACTCCTCAATGTTCAATATCATCAACAATTCCTAAAACACAACCAATAATCATCTTAACTTCATTTTATGCATTTTATAAACAAAAAAATACCAATCAAAACTCACCAAATTTGATGAAATTTAACAAACCCATAGCTCCCTTTTCTCAAGATTCAAAACCCACAAATCTTCATAAATCTCTAAGCTTCTTGGCATGGTTGAGGGAAGTGAGAGGAACTTATGGCATTCTTGCATGTTGAATTTAGTGAAATTTGGAGATGGTTCATTAAGAGAGAGAGGATGGTTTAGAGAAAGAAAGTGAATAACAAAATTTGATGAAGGCAGGAAGAAGACAACCGACCAAGAAGAAGGAATTTTTGGCCATTATATACATAGGGGCAAAATGACGGTTTTCCCCCTCCCTTATCCTTACCACTCAATTAAATTCTCTAATTTATCATTCCTATCAATTTGATCCCTCAATCAATTTCTTTACTCAAACTTATCAAATTATATTAAATATTAAACTCAACAATTCCAACTTAACTTCTTAATAACATTATTTTTAATTTTTCTAATTAAATCATGGTATTACAAGTACCTTTTCACAAGTTAGTCTTGTTGACCCCTTTAAATTTCCATCACCAAAGTCATTCAAATTCAAGGTTGGAGAGGGATTGGATGTATGACCAACATCCTTAGCATACTCATCATATATAGAGAACAATGTGTCTCTTACTTTCTTGAATCCATCCGAATTAGCACCATAAAGATTCTTGTAAACCCATTCAACATAAGAAAGCTTCTAACGAGGGTCCAATACACAAGCAATAGCTAATATAATGCTAAAATCTTTCCAATACTTTCCAAACTTGGTAAACATCCTAGCAGCCATATTCTTCATAAATTCATCAGTCTCATTCAACTGTGGCAGGAAAATACAAGTTGGATGTGGGGTACTTTGTTCCGGAAAACACACAAGTTACATCATAAAAATCACTCAAGAATGTGTAAAGCTTCTCGATCCTATCCCACTCATCTTTACTAGGACAATGCCTATAATTAGAATCACTAATTTCCAAGTGACAAAAGGCCTTGCGAAAATAAATTGCACCTTGAAGCATGAGAAATGTAGAATTCCACCTAGTTGGAACATCTTGCCTTAAACCCCTCTTGAAGCCAAGCTAACTAGGTTCACACACTCTAAAAACTTTTGTTTTCTACCTTAAGACCCTTTCACATACTTGATGCTCTCCCTCACTTTAATGATAGCCTCATCAACCTCTTTTAAACCATCTTGCACTATCAAATTTAGTTTATGTGCACAACATTTAATGTGAAAGAAATCACCATCTTTCAAAAGTGCATGTCTTGTGGTCAATTGAATTTTCAAAAAATCAACAAAGGTATCATTAGAAAAAACATTATCTAATGTTATGCTAAACAACTTCCTATTAATCTTCCAATCATCAATCAAATTGTAAACCTCTCAATCAAATTGTAAACCTTTTCACTAAGTGCAACACCGGTATGTGGAGGGGGCATAAAAAAGAAGTTCAAGACCCTTTTTTTGTAAACCCCAAGCTTTATCAACAAAATGTGCAGTAAGACATATGTACCCATTGGTAACTACAAAAGTCCACAAATTAGAAGTTAAACTGATCCTACCAGGTATATCCTCAAGTAATGACTTTACCCTTTTCCCTAGCATGCAGTTTGAGCAAATCTGATTTAGCAGTGTTCCTAGATACCATACCCACATCACGACCATCAAGACAATATGACAAAAAGCCCTTATATTCCACAAATGCAAGAGGCAAGTTGTGCATTACAATTGCAACAATAGCCAATTCACGCAGCTTAAGAGGATCAAACTTGCTAGACTTAACAGTTATAGACTCATCCTTAGCATCAATAATCATTTGACCCACATCCTTTGTATCTCTCTTAACACAAGTACCAACAGGGCGCTTCAAATTACCTGTGCCATACTTGCTGTCATATTTTTGCAGCTTGCCACAACATTTGCACTTTGCTAATGGTTTACCATCGGGTGCCTTCTCCTTTGTCTCTTGAAAGATGCTCCAAGCATTTGACGTTCTCCTCCTCTTGCGTTGGCTACTAAGACTGCCTTTATACTTCCTCAACTTCATCACCATCATCATCATGTATCATTAAAGGTTCTGATTCAAGTGGGGTGTTGTTCGTGGACTCTAAATTAATATTAATATTTTCAAATTCCATCTGCAAAAAAAAAAAAAAGATTTAGCTAAACTACAAGCAAGCAATAACAACGAGCTAAGAATCAAAATACAGAGAAATCAATCTCATTAATAATATCACAATCAAAGACACATCCACAAAAGAAATTTCTAAACTTATTCATTTATGAAATAGTGTTGTATCAATTCTGAAATACTGTTCTATCAATTCTGAAATACTGTTCTATCATCTTAATAGTAATAGAAATAGTTCCCAAGTGTCAAGACAGCCAGCAGTAATAGAAGAAAATGAGATAAGCTACAGACCTAACCTAAGATGATAAACAATCTTTAAAGAACATAACCTAACAGAAGTGTTAAGACATTTGAATCTAGGGCCATAACTAATGACAGCATGAAAAATCAATAATCCAAATAAAGTTTACAAAAAAACAAATGACCACTAGAAAACAAACTCCATTAGCCACTATCTGTTTGTCCAAGCAATACACAAACACCAAATTGCCAATGATGAGTTTTAGATAAATTATAAAACAATTAACCCTCTGCCTAAGTCAACAGAGATAATCACAACACTGTATATCCATCAATAGCTCAAAGTTTTTACATCATTATCACCACTTATTATAGATGCCATCACCTCTTATCGACATGCTAATTTTGAGACACCTATTGGATAACAGTTTATAAAAGAAACCAAGCATAATGCGACTTGAATTTCACAGAACCTAATAAACTAAAATACAAATTAATGTATACTTATAAAGCCAAACAATTCAAAGTTATAACCGTTATGAACCATAAGAATAAGAACTGAGAATCTCACAATCTAAGTACTACCTTATAGAGAGGCTCAGGAACTTTCGAGGTCTTGGCCTGTCAATCCAGAGACAAGTTCCCCAACTTTCTTTAAATAAATCACGGAGTGGCGGAGTGACTTCAGAGGCTTAGTCACAAGATTTAGGTCTGAGAAAAAAAGAAAGGGATGGAAGAAAACCAGATTTCAATCAGAAGCCAAAGGAAGAAGAAAAGAAAAGAAGGAAAGACAATGAGAAATGAAGAAGAAAAGAAAAGCGAACCTTGATCGACAGAGGCATTGAAGACTTGAAGTCAAAGAGAAGAGTCGAACAGAGGAAATGTCGATGAGGAAGATAAAAGCAAGTCGCGGAGGAGGAGGCCGGAGGCGGAGTGGGCGAGTCGCAGAGGCGCGATCTGATCTGAGGGTTGAATGAGGAAGTGGAGTCGGAGTTGGGGGGGGGAAAATCAATCAATTGGGTTTGGCCTTTGGGCTTTGGGTATATCATAATTCAAAATATAGATTTTTAGGCGTGTCTAATGTGTCGTTTATCGGGATATCGTGTTAACACGATAATTAAAATGTGTCACTTGTGTCTTAAACGTGTTAATCGTGTCAACGGCACGATTATGACACGAAACATGATAATCTTAATCGTGTACGACACGAGACACGATAAGGCAAACACGAACACGGCTAAACGTGTCTTGTGTTGTGTCGTGTCGTGTCGTGTCAGTAAACGATTTGTCAGGTCTACTAAAAATTCATTAACGTGAACCTCTGTATCAAGGAGAAAATTAGTTCCATGTTTTATAGTGATTAGTATCAAGCAGTGAGACCTGCTTGACTGTTAGGATAATAATAATTCTTGAAACTATAACGGAAACAATAAATATATTAATTATTAAAAATTTTGATTTTTTTTTAAAATTAATAGAGCATTCATTCACTACTTTTATTTTGGTCTGTTAGCTTAAATCACTTTATTTCATTCATTAATATGCATAAAATTGTAGTGTAATAATAAAAATCAAATTTAGATTTGATTCAACATGTCAAAGATATGCATATATAATATATAAATTCAATTTCTCGATCGCAAAAAAGAAAGGACTAATTAATTAGTAATTAAAAAATATTATTTTCAAGTCAATATTTTTACACACATTAATTTAGTGTGTCTAGTTGAATTGTGAGATTTGTTTTGGGATATTGAAATGGTGAAACTAGACATTGTGTTATGAGATTAGAATGACAACAATAACAACTGTGTAAAATTTTCGTGAAAGATCAACAAAACAAATAATATACTACTCCATATACATGTACAATAAAATAACATAATAAATTAAAATCCTAAATTTATAACGATTTAAACTAACCATCCATTTATGTGTGAATAAATTAAGCTCAATAAATTTTCTTATAATATTTCTTCAATTATTCATTACAAGGCGTTCTTATCACAATCATAGTCACCAAAATCATCACATTCTTCGTCGGCCGATTCATCCTCATCATCTTCGTCGGCGTCGTCGCTGCTGCTTCTGCTACCGTCTGATTTCTCCGCTCCTTCGCGCGGGGACCGCTGTTTAGGGATCATAGGGATCTTACGGAGCTTCGTCGCTCCCGACGGCAACGATGTCGTCGCTGTTGCTGTTGGCGCAGGATCCTGATTATTATTTGCCGACGACATTGTCATTTCTGATATTCACGGTATTTCGATTAAGAGACACTGCTAATTATACTTATGAATTATGATCATCATCATCACGTTACAAAATGAAGACATTATATTTTTTAATATCAATTTTATTCATGTTTTAAAATTTTTATATGTAATAATTTAAAAAAATAATAATTTTGAGGATTGAAGAAAATCTGGGAAAGTTCAATTTCTGAGATAGAGAAAGAGAAACTGAGAAAGAGAGAGAGAGAGTGAGGTTTCGCGGGAATGGTGCATTTAAGGTCGACACGAAAGATAACAGTTTTTTTTTCTTTTTTCTTTTTCGAATTAGGTTGGTTTTGTTTGGATTATTATATTAGGTCGGCCCGCGCTGGCGCGTCAGGCGTTCAATAATCTACTTTTTTGAACAATTTTCTATTCGAATTAAATTGTTTGATACGTAGGAAATTTCAAAAGTAATATGATTTTAAATATGTTGCATCTTTAAAAGGCTGTACTATTAACATTGAGCATATGCCCTAAAGTTAGCAATAAATAGTAATATTAGTTTGTACATAGACAGATGCAATAGATTCAATTTTGTTTCCTCCTCTAAAGTGTGTAGCACTTAAACAAAAACTAAGTTTACTTTCTTCTTCATATGGACATGAAAGGCCTGAAGAGAGGTTACAATTCTAGATAATTAAGGGGGATATGATTTATTATAACATTTATGTGAAAGGAAAGGATAATTACAAAAAAGGGCTCAAGGGCAAGAACTGGCTAGAAACTAACCTAGGGTCTTCTTAGTAATTTGGCAAGTGAGAAAAGACAGAAAAGGACAAAAAGTTCAAATAGAGTCTCCTCATCGATCCTCAAAAGGGGCCTTTGGTAAATTCCCTGGGTCTTTCAAATACTATTTAGTATATATATAACTTTTGTGAATTTAATAATACTATAGTTTAGCTTTTTTATTAAACATAAATAAGAAATTTCATAACTAAAATTACTAAGAATGTAAGGTTATTGAATGAGTTGATAGTCCTAGACTATTTTCATAATTATAGGTTTTTTTTACTACCCTTAGCTAAAAAAAAAAAGATTACCTTCACCATTGAAGAAAGTTTACCAAAGTTAATAAAAATATAAGGTTATTGAATTTATTAATAACCTTAGAATTGTTTTGATAATTTCTAATTGTTCTTTTAGTAATCATAACTAAATAAGAAAATTGGCAACCTTAATTATTGATATTGAAAGGCCATTAAAATTAATAAGAATGTAAAGTTGCTAATTTTATTGATAGTATCACCAACAATTTTCCCGCTTCAGGACTTCATGTAGTCAGCCCGCGAGCCACCTTTGTAAAGGAACCCGGATTGAGTAGAATCTATGCTCATGGCTACATTAGTAAATTTAAATATTATATTGGTCATTATTGATAAAAAGTTACTAAACTTATTAAGGTTGTTAAGTAACTTATTTCTTGATAGTATAAAATAACATTTTTCAGAATGTCTTATAACCTTTTAAGTAAACTTAGATAAAAAAAATGGTAACTAAATGTAAGATTATTGAGTTAGTATATAATAATATACTTTTTTTTGGCAAAAAAGGATAATAATATACTTTTTAGAATAATCACTGCAGCATTTTTAGTAACTTTAAATAAGAGAATTAGTAACCTTAATTATTAATAAAAGGCCACTTAAGTTACTATGAATTTATAATTACTTAATTTTTGTTGATAGCATCATAGCCTTTTTAGTAACCTACAAAGTTTTTTTTTTTACTAACCTTAAATAAGAAAATAAGAATTCTTGATTATTGATGAAAAGCTATTAAAATTATTAAAGATGTCTGGTTGTTGAATTTGTTGATAGCATCATACTTTTTGTTTTCAACAACCTTAGATAAACCCATTTGCTAAGATATCATGTTAATATTATATCTATTTTGTAACATCATAACTTTTTTAGTTACTTTTAAGTAAAAAAAAAATTTTAACTTTCACTTTTTAGAAAAAGTTACTAAAATTAGGTAGGATGTAAGGTTACTAAGTTTGTAGAACATATTATAGCTATTTTGATAAATTGTATACCTTTATTACTCCCTCTGTGTCTATTTATTAGTCACAATTTGCTCAAACATAATCCATCTTTGACCATTACTTATAGCAAAAATATTTAAAATTAAAAAACAATATGTATTAGAAAGTTTATAAATCAAAGTTTACAAGTATTGTTTTAAAAAATTATTTTGATTTATATTATTTTTTAAAAAGTTAGTAAAGATAAATATGTTTGACTTTTTTTATATGACTTATAAAAAGGAACGAAGGGAGTAGTATATTAAGATTACAAGATTGACAACATTTATTCTACAAGAAAGTTACCACAAGAGTCATAAGGATATAATGTTGATAGGACTTTAACCTTTTTATAATATTCATAGCATTTTTTTTACTAATAAAGCAACGATTTTTTTAGATTCGACTATTTTACACTACAATATATCTCTAATGTTCTGAACCGGTTAGTTTAACTTTTTTTATTATATACTTTTGCTTTTACAAACATGATGTCACAATTACATTTTCTATGAAATTTATTATTAGTTCATTATTGATCATAAGATTCTTTGTTAAAAATAAATTCATTTGATTTTAATTTATAAAGCCAATTTGGTTTTTAAAAAATCTAAGTACCCTTATAAATTTTTAAAAAGTTTGATTAAACTGAATAAATATAGAAGTTTGTATAGTTTTAGAACAATAATAAAAAAAATATTAAATACTAAAAAGTTCAATCCAATTTATTTTTGAAAGATTACACTTTTGTTCGAAGACCAATAAATTAATATATTATTTATTCATTATTTTTATTCCATTCTATATTAGATTAATCATATTCAATTTACTTCAAATTATATGCATTAGTGGCATATAAATTCAATTTCTTATAAAATTATACAATATCTTTGACAATTTGTGTAGCATTTTTAGTAACCTTATATAAAAATATATTAGGTAACTGTTATTATTGAATTTTTACTAAAATTTCTAAAAATTTAAATTTACTGAATTTGTCGATGGTATTTTATAACCACTATTGCTTATTTGTAACTTTAAATAAGAAAAATTATTATACCTTTTAAATAAGAACTTTTTTTTGTTAATGTCATTACTCATTGAGTAAATGGACAAAAAAAAAAGAAATTCGTAAATCATAATTAAGTTAACCCAAAATAAAAATAACCACATTTCAAAATTTTACAAAGAAATATACTTATTGGCAAGCAACACTTAATTATACTATATCTAAAATACTTCGAAAATTAAACAAAAAAGCTACCAAAAAAGAGGCCAAGTTATTCGGACTTGATGACAAAGACAAACTTTGTTGAACTTAAAAAATACTATTACAGTAGAGAAATATTAGAATGTGTCTTTGTTATCATAGACTATATAAGCATTATTATAATATACTTATTTCATTTGAATTTGGATTTTTTATTATATATGATTTATAAAAATTAATTATTCATCTTATATATATTACAAATTATAATATGTCATTTATTATATTTATATTATTTTAATATTTCTTATATGTTTTATAAATTATTAACATACATGCAACCACGTGTCATTACTAGTATGTATATATATATATATATATATATATATACATTATACTTCAAACATTTACATTTGAACTCATCTTAAAACAACCCTATGACCTGCCAAACAATGTCAAACTATTAACTTGACTTTTGTAGCATGCATCTTAACAAGTTGCTCAGCCATTTTCTCTATTAAAGCATACCAATGCTTCTCATATAGCACACCTACTACACCAAGTTAGCCCATTGCAGGTGGCCCACAAGAGGCGGGTTAAAATAACCGGGTCAAAAGGCCCAAGTAAAAGAAATCAAGTTTGTAGAGACGGGTTTCGTAACCGGCGCTACAGAATGTAAGAAAAACAAAGAAAATTGAGGATTTCTTCATTCTCGACTCAGTTCATTTCCGTCTCACCCTCTTTCTTCTGAAACGAAAACAACTCTCCTTTTTATCTACTCCAGAGAATCTAACATTTTCCCCTAAATGCGAAAATAAACACATCGAGGTTTCATTCAAAGATAAACCCTAGGTTTTATTTATTTTTGAATCTTTAATCCTGCAATCTAGATTTTTCTTCTATCTCGAACTCCCATCTCCAATTTCTTTTACAAAATTAGGGTTTGGCTCTCCTATTTTACTTTTTTCCCTTTGTACTTTTTGGTTTCAGCTAAGAACAAATGGTAACTGAGCAACCAAAATCCGCAACCGAAGATGTAAAGATAGGTTTATTCGTGGATGATGATCAGTTTGAAGAATTTGAAATCAATGAAGGTAGTTTGATTGTTTTCCCCTTTCTTATATACTTTTTGAACTTCTTTTGTGGGGATTAGGGTTTGATTTTTTTTATATGTTAAAGAATGAAAAATTGTGACCAAATTGGTGGGATTTGGTTGACCTTAATTCGTTCAGATTTTCTCGTCTTGTTGGTGCTGGATTATATAAACATTTTTGCTATCATTTTTGTGAACTTTGCTGTAACACAGTGATCAAATTAAGCAAATTTGGTATAGTTTTGTAATTGTTAAAGGAGTTAAATCGAAAGTGATACAATTTAGAGGATATGCATGCTAAAAGTGATACAATCGAAAGTGGACAAATCCATTAACTCATGAATAATTAAAATATGAGAATATTATTGAGAAAATAAGAAAATTGGAGAATTATGAATCAAGTGGATTTAATTATGTTTGTTAAAGGACTAAATTGAAAAGAGATAAAAGGTTAAGGGCTATGTTAGAAAATATACCTAAAGCAAAAAAAAAAATTAAAAACATTACAAGTGGGGGGCGGCACCCATATAACCCGTCCCCATTTCTTCTTAACTTTCTCTTTTCTTTCCCTTTCTCTCTTGTATCCTCCATGAAAGGCATGCTTTGAAGCTTTCTCTCTCCAAGTAATTTACATCCTCCATACCTTGAAATCAACATGATGGTAAGTTTTGATCTATGGTGTGTGATTGAATTGTTTGTTATGAACTTTGGTAATTAAGCTAAGTGAGGGTTTGAGGATAATCTGCAGGTTCTGTTTTATGACCTTTTGAGATGGTAAATAATGTCAAAAAATTATGAAATTTGGCAATGTTATAGAAAATTGAATTTGGAACAAACTTTGCGAAATGCTGGTTTGGCTAATTTTGCTTGGATTGGGAGTTATGAGACTCAGAAGTTAATGTCACTGAATTGAGGTCCAAAACTGGAAAACTGACTTTGAGGTTAAATTTGAAATGGTTATGGTGCGAATTTGATGTGGATTCTTTCGAATCAATTTTAGCTCAATGAAGTAGCTTTCATTTAGTTTTTGTTTCAACTGATTTGGTTGATTATTGATTGAGTTATGCTCATTTTCCCCAAGCTTCGCAAATCTGAAAATGGCAGAACCATTTTGAATTAGTGCATTTTAGCAGCCTTTTTCGAGGGTCATATCTTAGCCTTCATAAATCCAAATTAAGTTATTCTTATGTCCAATTTGTAGGGTTTTGAGTCCTCTACAACTTTGTAGAAGGAATCGAGTTGAGATTTTAAGTCTAAGATAGAGAAAAAGGGTCGTTTCTATAGCTGCACAGTTTTCACCAAAAAACATGACACTTTTAAAATATTTTGGAATCAACTTGAAATTTGATTATGATGGAGGAGGAATTTGAGGATGGTTCCTTGGAATAAATTTTAGTTTAATGAATTGTCTTTCAAATGGAAGTGGTTTCGTATGATTTGGTAAAGAATCGAGCAAGATGTGACTATTTTTGCGAAGTGTCGCTACGTTAGACCTTTGTTGGAAAATAGAGTTTGTCTAGAACTTTAATGCCGTTATTTGTTCTAATTATCTCGCACTCCTAAATGTTTAGGATTCAAATTGAAAGGGGTTTATAGTACATCGATACCACCAGAAGGAAATTAGCGGGAGTATACAAACCTCCCGAACTGTGAGTGCTTAGTAGCTATCTTCATTTCATTAAGAAAAATGCTTTGAAAAATGCTCTCATATTCTTTTATAAATATTGTTTTAATAGCATGGTTTAATAAGGTTTTCTTGAATGGTTTAAGTGCATGGTGAAATCTCATGATGGTCTGTTGCATGATTTGATCTATTTTTATATTTGATACTAGTTTTGATGTTGAATTGATTTGGTGATTTGAAATGAAATAAGTCGACTGTTTATTTGTGAGCCTAAATATAGGCTAATTATTTGATAAATGATTATGTTTGCCATATACTTATGAAAATGGTTTTGAATGGATGTTTTAATATTGCTTTTGATATATATATGATATTACTTACTGAATATAAGTTAAGAACTTGTTGGTAAACATACGGGGACTCGTGGAATGGACGCAGTCCAGGGAGTACGTATGTCTAATTTGGTGGTATACTAGCTAGTAGTCGAATATTTTAGGCGGACCATGGTAATTGTGTTATGGATCCACATGGTTCGTCGCTCTAGGCCCGACATGCCATATTTATATATATCGGTTCGACATGTGCATGAGAGAGCTAAATTGGGTGTGCTGCGGCCACCACGCAGTACCGGACCCAAGGCAACGTCAGGGGAACGGGCTTGTATTTGGAAAAATAAGAAAATGACATTTTTACTGATTATTTGATGATGACAAAAATGCCCCTGACGGTTCCGGAGGTTGACTCGGGCCAAGGTCACTCCAGATAGGTTTTATTGGCTGCCCATTTGTTTTATAAAAAGGATATGTTTTGATGGCAAACCATTTCGGAAGTAGAACTTTGATTTATGGACTTGGTTTTCAACCATTCTATTGATGCATTTATTTTCTGCTTTGAATAAAAATGAGGCGAAACATATTTTGGTATACACATATATTGTTATACTGTAAAGGAATCCATGATTTTTACTACTGATTTCTAATTCGACAGGCCATACTTGATTTGATAGAAATGATTGTTTATTTTAGGCATGATTGCATGAGTTTTATTGATGATTATTGGTTTTATACAAATTGGGGCTATGTTTCAAATGTACACTTACTGCTGTTTTTGGCATGCAATATTTATGTGCGAAATATAATCTTTTGACGTATATGTATATGTTTTGAAATGCCTACAGTTTGATATTATTTTGATAAATTGACTAGATTGAAGATGATTATCTTTAGTTTTGTAAATGACTAAAGAGCCCCAATGAAATCTCATATCTTGATTTGAAATTATGTGTTTTAGATTGGCCATGCACTTCACTCTTAATGCGGTGTTAGTTAGCTCTCTGCACTCACGGAGTATTCTTAGGAATACTCTCCCTTTCAAATTCTTGTTGTGATTTAAATTTAGATAAAAACTCTGCGTTTCCTCGAGCGAGTTGGTGGCATAGGCTGTTATCACTGCTTTTACAGGTACTTCTCACTACGTAATGGGTCCCACTGGCATTGTCTTAGCTCATTGCCATCCTCGTGTCTTGATTCTTATTATTCATTATCTATTAACTCATTATTTGGATCAGACTATGTTTTCGATTGTTTAAAACTTTCATTGTTACTATCAGTTTTAATTATTCCGCTTTTACTCTGACTTGGAAACTACATTAATTAAGATTTATACTTAAATCCCTGTTCTACGTTGTTTTCGTACTGGTATCGTCGCTTCGTGGAACTTCGGAGCGCGTGACCGGCCGGCACGTGTTTCGAGGTAACACGACAGTTGTCCGTGCTCGACTTCTGGATTGGGGCGTGACATTTGCTCGATTATATAAACATTTAAACAGTTTCTGGAGCTTATAACAATAACTTTCTTCTATCTCCATTTATTTCTTATTAAGGTATTCTAGATACTAGTAATTAATAATTATCTGTTATTTTTTCCCTTTGAAATGTCGCATATTGAGCAATAGGCATTATCATTCCACTCTCTCATGCTTATTAAAAAGTTGACGATATTTTTTCATTATTGCTTGCAAGCATTTGTAGACACCCGTTTTTTGGCTTATATCCTTTAATTTAGTATATTTGCTTCTACATTTGTATTTAGGGTTATTTATGTTATCTTCAAATTCACATTTAACTTTTACTAATTTTCTAAGGCATTTTGGTTAATTAGTTCTTTTAATTTTGTATTAGCATACAACATTATATTATATTTATTTGCATTAGAATCATTTTGGTAGTCATTGGTCTTTTTTAGTTTTTCAGTTGATCCCATATTTTCTTAGCATAATTCATTTTCCCTGCATTTTTTTTTAAAATTTTGGCCCATTTACTTTTGGTCTTTGCTTTGGGCTTTCTTGCTTAAGTATTTTTTTTACATTTTGGATTTTAGTTTTGAGTCATACTTGGTCAAGGCCCATTTTCCTTTTATCCCATTAAAAAAACTAAAAGAGTAGTTATATTTTCTTCTCTACAAAAAATACAAAAAAAGGGGTTTTACTTTCTACATATGGTGTTTATTACAAAAAAAAAAAATTACAGTGTCGTTTTGGATTTACATCTCCATCCCATCTTTTTCTTTCATTTCCAGAAAATTACAAAGTTCCCATTCATTTCCTATTTCCCTTTTCTAATTCGTTCTCGTCTCTAATCCCATTTATTCTTCCCTAAAGTCTTCATTTTTCCGTGCTTAAGAAGTTCACACGCTTTGAATTCTATCACTAGGCACTTGTTTCTACTCAAAGTGACCCTTTCTCCCTGATGCCATATCCTTTGCTGGAAGATTACTGGATCCAAGACATCAACCTGCAAACAACATGCATTTCTTTTTTTAGCTCATATATATACACCAACAACAACCAGGGATGCTTCTATAGTGCTTGCATATCTTAAGGATCGATCATCAAACATTTTTGTTGTAAGCACACACTACACATATCATCATTTCATTTTAACATTCCAATTAGCATCCCATAGTATTACATGGCATCGCATTGAGTTATTTAGCATTTAAAGTATTCATCATAGTCATACATCATCAACTAGGCTGCAAGTTCATGGGCACTTAAAAGCATTTGCGTATAGGACATTTTTACAGCACTCATACCACACAACACTTACACCCAATTTCATAAAGTGTACATCAGTTAAAATTAGGCATTGCAGCATGCATCCTAGCATCTAGAACAAAGCATTCATTCATGCGCCACCCATTTCAGCGGCAGAATTACTTTCCAAGGTCAAATGAGCATCTACCAGTCTCAAAGGAATTGAGCCAATTTGGAAACAAGGCAATTCCAAGGCAATTAGTTCGATCCAGCAAGAGTTCACTCATAGCAAATAGATCATGCATTAGGCATTCAATGCAAATTCATCATTGCATCTTTGTCATCCAATTTAGTAGCATAGTGGCATTTTTTAAGTTAAATTACGTGCATTCTTATTTCAGTTTGTTGCATGCAAATTACACTCACACACTTCCACACAACAGGACGACAACAAATATCAAAAGCAAAGCAAGCATTTACTAAACAGCAAAACAGAGCATGCATATGCATACTTTCCAGTAGAATTTAGCATACACATTGCACTATTTCAGCATTGACACACAAGTACCATCACATCTCCACAACATTTCATACTTAAATTAGAGTCAAGAGAGGCACTTAGTTTACATAACAGTAATTTGCATTGCATCCTTAGGATTCAACCGTAGCAATAAGTCAGTGTGACAAACAAACAATTCAAAGCAATTCGCAGAGCAAGAGCAAAAAGCAGTATCATGACAAGCTAGAACGATTTCGATTAGTTAGAAGAGTGCATAAATAGTAAATGAGTGAAGTAAAGCTACCCAAGAGAGGCCTGTTGAACTTTGATTGGCTTTCCAGCTAAGTTGCTCAAGTTTCTTGGGCTTTAAAATACTGAGCTGGACCCCAAAATAGCACATGGTACCTGGAAACAGAGAGAGATTAGTGAAGAAAATTGAAAAAAAAAAACAAAGTGCAAAAACAAACAAAACCAAATTAGAGAATACTCACAACAGGAAAGAGAGAGGAAACTGCATTAGCTGCCAGCTCACCCCCACACGTGCAGCAACAAATCTTCACCTGCAAAAGAAGACAAGGAAAGGAAAACACAGAAGGGAGCAAAAATAAAGACGAGGAGAAACCATAGGATGCAAAAGGGATCCACGGCTAGGATTCTAATCTTTGGGCTTTATATACAATATATTTGAGCTAGGTAAAGGGGGGGGGCAGTTTTTTGGAGGATTAAAAAACCCTAGCAGAGCCAGTTGATCCTTTTACCATTTTTTTTCCAGCCTACGTTTTCCTCTTCTACCATTAGTAGCCTTTAGTTTGAACCAGTTGATCAAAGACCAAAAAAAGGTTTCCATTTTTTTCTTACAACAATAAAAAAACAGAAATAGCTAGGCTCAAGTTGTTTTTCTTTTATCTACCTTTGAATTCCATTTTCTAGTAACAAAAACACAAAAACAAAAGAGTCAGTTGTTACCACTTCTTTTCCTTATTTTAGGAATATCATAAACAAAAACTATTCTGAATAGTTTCCTTTTTGCAGTAATCTCATAAATACCAAAAAAAATACAGAAAAAAGGAGAGTTTTTCGGGTTCAAAAAAGGGCTTAGAGTTTACAAACCGCTAAGATTCGGAGACCAAGGGTTTCGAGTATCCGTTTTTTAGGGTTCATAATAGAAGGTTTGGGGCTTTTATATTTTGAGGGACTTTTTTAGGAGTTCGTTTGGTGAGAATTAAGGAAATAGGGAGAGGGACTACATATCTGAAAACGGGAACCATCCAACGGTTCATCTTCGAGATCGGAGAAGGCGAAGAGAGCCTCGGGTTAGGCTCGATTCGTGATTTCCAAGCCGAATGGGAGAGTAATATGGCCGGAATCGAGCCTAGGGGATTTCAACAATCAAAGTTGGAGCTTTCGAGATCGATCAGCGGTGTCTAGTAACCCCGACACGGTGGCATGCGTCGGTCCGACTCGGAGGGGGGATTCCCTTTCAGACGAAAGGGGTGGCGATATTGAGAGTAGGGAGAAGAAGTTGGAGAAAAGAAAGAAAAGATGGCTTTTATACAAACCCTGGAAACCGACCCGGTGCGTTTCGGGCTACTGACCCATATCGCTGAAGCCCATCTCTAAGTTGGGTAATTTCTGACTTTGGGCCTTAATCTCTTTTACTCATTTGGGCTTTTAACCTTTTTTTTTGTTTGCATTTGGGCTTAGTTTGATTTAATAAGTTAAAGTTTAAATTGCCAATAAATCATACATTTAGTAATAGTAATTGGATAATTTAAATTAGATTAGTTAATTAATTTTAGGAGTTATGCTTAATATTCAACTAATGGAATAAAATTGGAGTTAGATCCTTAGAAAATTAAACTTAAGATCATTTGCATTCACGTTTAAGCTTTCATTAATTGTTGCAAAATATAGATTGTCACGTGGCTTTAAATTAAAAGGATCCCGTGATGGGAAAGGAGGGCGGCTCATTCATGCGTGTCTGAGTTTGTCCGTCTTCTCCTGAAGGCTTGGAAATTCCCGGAGGTTGTTTACCATTTATTGGGAGTCGACCAAAGGTGTTCCTCTTATTACTGATTATTAAATTAAAATCAAATTGGAATTTCATGCATCTTAGGTTAGATTAGGTAATTGTCAAGCTAATTATTAATTGAAATTCAAAAAGAAAGAATAAAATCTTTTTTCGCAAATTAAAAAGAGTTTGTGCTTGCATTTGTTTTCTTTCAGTTTTTAAAGATAAAAAAAAGAAAAAAAAGAAATAGAAAGAATTGAGTATTTCAAAATTAAAAATAAAAAGGTTTTCAAAATAAAAAAAAAGTCAAAATTCAAAAATCAAAAAAAGAATTTCCTTCAAGTTTTTCAAAGCTTTCAAATTCGGAAAGTTCCCACCAAGTCTTTTCAAGTTTTCAAATTCGGAAAGTTCCCACCAAGTCTTTTAGTTTTCAATTTAGGAAAAGTTCCCGTCATTTTCGGTTTTAGTTTTCAAAGTGGGAAAATTCCCATCAAAAGCATTTTTCAAATTGAGTCGTTTTAATGGTAAGTTTTAAAGAAAATCCTCTCATGAGGAGTCCAAAAAGAGAACAACAGAGAAAACGGGAGAACTCCCAACATTCTTATTTCAAAATCCAAAACCTATTTTTGTTTGTTTATTTTGCTTAATTTCAAAGACTAATAAAAGAGTTTAATGGCATGAAAATACTTTAAGAATAGAGACAACCAATAATAGAACCGCACAGTTAAATCTAGACTAGTCAATGCCGTCTTTTGACTGGCGTCGTGGGGGTGCTAATCCTTCCCACGCATACCCGACTCCCGAACCTTTAGAAGACCGTTTATTAGGTTTAGTGTTATCTTTGCCAAGTTTAGGTTAATATTAGACTTAATAATCTGATAGGTGGGTAATCACACCTAGGTTAAAAAAAGATTAGTGGCGACTCCCATAGATAGAAACAGTAGTTTCCCCTTTTAGTCGTTCAGCGGTGGGGTTCGGACCCCGGACTCGCACGTTGCGACAGCTTGGTGACTCCGCTGGGGAGTGGTTAGAGAGTCAAACTGAATGCTAGTTTAGAGTTGACTAGGGTTTCCAGATTTGGTTGTTTGCTTCCATTTATTCTTGTTTATCCATGCCCGTCTTTATGCTTTTTCATGCTTACGTGTTTTCATATTTTTGCATATATTCTGCCTAACCTTTCGTGCACTGTTTCTTTCCTTGGGGGTAGTTTAGTAATTTGGGTTGGGAATGGTCGGTAAAGGTTTATATGTTCCTTCACACGTGCACCAAGTAACTTGCATCTTCATTTTGCATGAGCATATACCGGAGCTCAATCCTTTTAGGAGGAAGTAAAGTAACTAACCTTCGTGTGACGATAGTCTCCGTGCGGGTTTTGCCAAATACTTCTACTCAGTCTGGACCTTACTAGCCTTGAGTGGGCGACATTCAGGACAGTCTGGGAACCTTTAGATCCAATGTGAAGCCTCACCCAGCATGTAGGCTCCTCGAGCCATATCTAGCCTAGGTAGAGCCAGTCCCGTGAGGATAAGTCTTAGTACACAAAAGGAACATTTTTTCACCTTTTCTATCTCGTTTTGCAAAACCGGATCGTATAGTTAGCAATGTATTTGCTCAAAATAGGCAGACTGACCTGCTCCAAAAGGACTCACAGTCCGATTATTTTCAAGGAAAATGTTTTGATCAATAAAAAGGGGCACGATTTCTCTTTAATTTTCAGTTATCTACTCATATTTATGTTTAGTTACTAACCAATCTTTCTTTGTTTTCAAATTGGAGGCTGATCGAACTAAATTAGACCCTATTTTTATGGCTATTTTACTATGTTTTTAGACCTATTTATGCTTAAATATATGCTATTTTGTTAATATTTGTGTTTTTAGTCTTTAAGTGATGTGAAATTGATAAATTGTTATTTTTCACTATTTTTGGAGTTATTTTGATGACTTTTTACACAGATTTGAGCAAAGCAATTTTGAGCATAGATTTCAAGATTCGAAGTTCGTGTTTGAAGACCATTTGAAGATAATTTGAAGACTTGAAGATTTTTAAAGATCTATTTCAAGAGGAAGAATTGAAGATTGGAGCTTTAATTGAAGACAAGTAATGGATAAGCCCTTAAACTTTGGTATTTATGGATATTTTATATGGGAAGATATTCAACCCATATGAATAATTAATTGGAATTAAAATCCCAATTAATGACTCAAGGAAATATCCAAATTCCGTAGATTCCCGATTCTAGTCCTAACAGGATTACGATTCAGGCGCAGTTTTGGTAGAAAAATCATAACTTTCTGCTCAGACCTCCGTTTGAAGACCATGAGTACTCGTTGGAAAGCTGACTCCGAGATCTACAACTTTCCTTTGAAGTCAATGACCTAGTTCTGCCATTTTCAAGCCCAAAAATGCTGTCGAAGTCCCTGCACGAAATCAGGATTTTTTTTTAGGATCCTATTTTAACTTGGATTCTACTCTAGGAAGACTTTTAATCCAACTTGAAGTCTAAGTTAGACCCAAAACCGACTTAGACCCCTTTCCAAGTTAGAATTGGATTTCCTAGGGTTATTTCCACTATAAATAGCCACCTCCTGTAACACAAATCACACACCAAAATATTTTCACATAGATAATTTCTTTTCTTCTAGTTTTCTTCTAGTTTTTTAGGGCTAGGGTGCGCCACCCTCTCTTTGCATAGAGAAGGGCGGCAACCCTAAGTTATTCAAGAGGAGATTTCGCCCCCCTTCAAGTTTTGTAAGTTTTCTTGAGCTTCTCATGGATTTTCCCAAATCCATGAGTAACTAAATTCTTAATACTTCTAATCCTTTGGTGAATTCAATCAATTAACATGGTGAGATTTATGTTCTTATAATTTGGTATTTTATTCTTGATAGATAGCATGTTAAACTCTGTTTTAATTCTACAATCTTGATTTTTACTGATTTGTTCCGGCCGGTAAAGAGGTAATTTGAGAGATTGTTGGCTAGATCAAATAGCGGATTGACGTTCATGTTTGATTGTGTGTACCAAGTTAGCCGCGCTTGATGGCGGGTTAATTGGGTTTGCATGCCAGTGATCAGATTTATCTGGTTGTTGTATGGTTTTATTTATTAAGCATGTGTGAAAGAACTAATAAAAGTTGATCTTAATGCTTTGAATCCTTGCAAATCTTTAAGGCTTGACGGCTAATTGATTAATTAGGAGGAAAAAGGGGTAATTTAAGGCTTGATGGCTAATCTTATCTAAATAGCATGTTAGGGTTTTCCCTAGACCAGTTATCATCATGAATTTAATATTGAATTTATCTTTTAAATCGAGGACCCATAATTAATTTGATTGTTTTCTACCATTGGAGAAGAAGTATGCATTCTTATTATTGTTTTCTTTCTTAACTGCCATAGATTTAGATTTAATTTACTTTGCTCTGTTTCTAGTTTGATTGCTTTCTTTTTAATTGTTGTTTTCAAACCTTTGTTTTTACGTGTTGTTTTGAGAGATTTTTAGGATTGTATATTTGGATAAAGTCTATCAACCTTCTCTGTGGGATCGACCCTTGCTTACCCTATTTACTTAGTTAGGATTCTGTGGGGATTATTTTTATGATTGCTGACGACTGATCATAAATTTTGGTGCCGTTGCCGGGGAAGGAAAATAGACTCATCTGAAGACGAATCCTGGGAATTTTCTCTTAGTCCCTGCGTTTCTGTCCTAAAAAAAAATAATAATTCTTTGCGTTTTTCTTTTTCTTTGCGTTTTATTCTGAAAAAAAATATTTTTCTTTGCGTCTTTAATTTAAAAAAAAATAATAATTTGTGTTGTGTGTCTTGCGTTTTTGAAAGAAAAAAAAACCTGTTTTGTTTTGCGTCAAAAAAAAAAGGTTTTGCGTTTTTATTTAAAAAAAAAATTATTTTCTTGTTTTTGCGTTTTCAAAAAAAAATTTATATATTTTCCTTTATTTTTCTGCTTTTAGTTTTTGTTTAAGAGCTTTTACTACTAATTTTTCTTTTGTGTTTTTGTCTTTCTAAAAAAAAAATCCAATGGAGCAAGAAGCACAATTGCGAATGATTCATGATCGAAAACAGATTGAAGATTGCGAGCAGCTACAAGAAGAGCACCTGCACCAATATTGGGAGAGATTCAACAAAGTATGCGATAACCATCCAAACCATTGGTTTTCAGAACAAATCCTTCTTGAGTGCTTCTGTTTTGGTTTATAACCTTGTAGTATGTACCAGATAGAAATAGCCAGTGGTGGAAGTCATCTGGATTGTGAGTTTTTCTTTTTGAAAACTCTTAAGGAGCAGAAGGCGATAATTGAAGAAGAGGTGGCCAAAAGCGCAAAGAAAGCATCGATCGAGGCAACATCATCATGGGAAGAACCTGTCCAATTTGAACCAAGCAACATTAAAGCTTTACCAAAGGAAGTCCCCAAGATTGAGCCAGAAGAATCAGAGGCATCGAAAGATGATATCAAGATAGACATCCCAAAATTCGCAGAGCCCATAGCAGAACCACCAGACGATGAGCAACTCGGATATCTTAAGCTGAAAGAATTAAGTGTGCTGAATCTTGTTGATAATAAACTCTTGGAACATGAAGATCGAGATTTCTTGGGAATCCACAAGTTTCTTGAATCTTACTACTTTGAGGAGATCAAGATGGATCAATTCTTTCTGGAGGATAAGAAAATTTGCCAAGACGAGGACACTTTCCAAAGGCAAGATGAGAACAATGCTAATCAATGCCGAAAGCATCCATTGCATCAACCTCTCACGGCAACAAAGATGGCATTGTCATTCCTAGCTATTCATGGAGTCGCTCTCAGCAAAATTGGTGATTTCTTTCCTTATCTCTTCTTTTTACCTTCATATTTTTGTGCTCATATTCTTCCAATCTCATCATATTTGCTTTATGCTTTGAAATGGTATGATCCACCCTAATAAAGGGAGATGAAGGAAGGTCTAGCCAAAGACATTAAAGAAAGGCGCTGCTTGGGAGGCAACCCAAGAATTTACTAACATGTTAATTTTCTTTTTAGTTTTCTTTTTAGGATTTCAAATTCAGGAAAAATTCGAACAATTGGAGCTTTTGAACATTTGCAAAAGAAACCGAATGGAATTCCGAAGGAGAGGAGCAAAGGATGGAAGCCAATTATGATCGAGCCAATCTAACTAGCTCGGCCGGCTAATGCCCGGCTATGGCCCGACCATCTACACATAAGGCCTGGCAAGGACCGGCCATGCCCAAGCTGCAAAACATGCTAGGCCGGCCATGGCCTGGCTACCCGCGCACCATACCCGGCTATGGCCCGGCCACTGCCGCACCAGCCCGCGCAAACACCAAGCCGCCACCGGCCATTCACGCCTTGACACCTCTAGCCCGTGCCACATAAATAGAGAAGCTTTCTTAAACTCTTCTCCATTTGCTTTTTCTTTGCATGCTTTGATTGCTTGCCTATTCCTTTATTTGAATTAGTTGTTTGTATTTCTTTTCTATGTTTTCTATGCTTTGATTTATATCTTTACAATGACTTATGCTATGATTGCCATGATTAATGCTTTGAATTGCTTGATTGGATTGACACTTTCTTTGTGAGTCAAGTATTTCATTAAATCATCTACTTAGTCATCACACTTATGAGGGACACAACACACACATGTGCACTCACATTGAGGACAATATGTCTTTTAAGTGTGGGGGGAGAGAGTCTAATGGAGAGTCTACATGCATAGAAATCCATGAATTTTTTTCGAAAATTTTGCAAAATTTTGAATTTTTCATGCATATATTGAGTGATCAATTTGATTATGATTGATGAATGCTTAGAATTTTTAAGAATGCTTTATTTGATGATTGATTTTTGGCATGTTATCTTATTTCTTAGAATTAGGTATAATTAGAGTTTGTGATAAAAGCTTATTGTTTATTGCTTCTATGATTGCCTATTTTTAGAATTTGTGTTTAATCTTTATTGAAATTACAATTATGAAAGTATGTTATGGATATGTCAAGAACAAGTGTGGGGGACTACTTATATAAAAGGGAAGTTAAAAATTTGTTTTCATAAAAAGAAGTGTTTTCATGCAAGAGGAGAAGAGGTATTTCTGCATACTTTAAAAAAAAACTATAATCCATTGTTGTCACTTTTTTCTTTAACAAAAGGAGTTAGTAACCCTTGGAAAGAGGATAAGAGGCATGGAATTGCAGAAATATTGTCCCTCTAAAAAAAAAAAGAAGGAGTCCTTCTAGAGTGCTAGTAGCCTCAAAAATGGGAGTTAGAAACCCCAAATCATGAACACTTCGAGGTTAGTAACCTCAATTTTCTAAAAATCAATTACCCTTTAAAAATCTATTATAACCCACACAAAAATCCTTGATTTGTATCTATGATATGCGATCCTTTGAGTAATGGAGATAAAAATGAAGACGTAAGCTTATGGAAAGAAGTAGTTATAGGATGTGATGAATGGTAAGTGATTAGAACTACTTTAATTATGGTTACTTAAGAATAAAGATGCTTGCTATTTCTTGATCTTTTGAATTAAGTGCTCTTATTATTCTTTGTTATTTTGATTTCATGATTGCATTAATCCTTGATATGTGTATGTATTAAAATTTTATTTTTGAAAAGAATGGATTTAAACATAGATTTGTATAAAATTTGTTCTGTTTTTCATACTAACCCATGAGTCTATCGAGTCTAGTTTTAAACATGTTTGTGGGTGTCGTCCTAGTTAAGTAAACCCTCAGGTGACATAACACCTCCTGAGTACCTCTATCAGTCTCAGGTTTAAATGGCTTGTGTCACGTGCTAAGTGCTGCCGTACACCTACGAAAGTGGAATCTTTATTTGCACTAGTCTTTGTTTTTGTTTTCTTAGTTTTTATGCATTAGTTTGCTAGGGACTAGCAAAAGATTTTAGTGTTGGAGGAAATTATGATTCGAGCTAAATTTAGACCCTATTTTTATGGCTTATTTTACTATGTTTTTTAGACCCATTTATGCTTAAATTATATGCTATTTTGTTAATATTTGTGTTTTTAGTCTTTAAGTGATGTGAAATTGATAAATTGTTATTTTTCACTATTTTTGGAGTTATTTTGATGACTTTTTACACAGATTTGAGCAAAACAAATTTGAGCATAGATTTGAAGATTCGAAGTTCGTGTTTGAAGACCATTTGAAGATAATATGAAGACTTGAAGATTTTTGAAGATCTATTTCAAGAGGAAGAATTGAAGATTGGAGCTTTAATTGAAGAGAAGCCATGGATAAGCCCTTAAACTTTGGTATTTATAGATATTTTATATGGGAAGATATTCAACTCATATGAATAATTAATTGGAATTAAAATCCCAATTAATGACTCCTAAATCCAAGGAAATATCCAAATCTCGTAGATTCCCGATTCTAGTCCTAACAGGATTAGAATTCAGGCGCAGTTTTGGTAGAAAAATCATAACTTTCTGCTCAGACCTCCGTTTGAAGACCATGAGTACTCGATGGAAAGCTAACTCCGAGATCTACAACTTTCCTTTGAAGTCCAAGACTCAGTTCTGCCGTTTTCAAGCCCAAAAATGCCGTCGAAGTCCCTGCACGAAATCATGAATTTTTTTCAGGATCCTATTTTAACTTGGATTCTACTCTAGGAAGACTTTTAATCCAACTTGGAGTCTAAGTTAGACCCAAAACCGACTTAGACCCCTTTCCAAGTTAGAATTGGATTTCCTAGGGTTATTTCCACTATAAATAGCCACCTCCTGTAACACAAATCACACACCAAAATATTTTCACATAGATAATTTCTTTTCTTCTAGTTTTCTTCTAGTTTTTTAGGGCTAGGGTGCGCCACCCTCTCTTTGCACAGAGAGGGGCGGTAACCCTAGGTTATTCAAGAGGAGATTTCGCCCCCCTTCAAGTTTTGTAAGTTTTCTTGAGCTTCTCTTGGATTTTCTCAAATCCATGAGTAACTAAATTCTTAATACTTCTAATCCTTTGGTGAATTCAATCAATTAAAATGGTGAGCTTTCTGTTCTTATAATTGGTATTTTATTCTTGATAGATAGCATGTTAAACTCTGTTTTAATTCTACAATCTTGATTTTTATTGATTTGTTCCGGCCGGTAAAGAGTTAATTTGAGAGATTGTTGGCTAGATCAAACAATAAGGTTGACGCATGAGTTTGATTGTGTGTAGCAAGTTAGCCGCGCTTGACGGCGGGTTAATTGGGTTTGCATGCCAATGATCAGATTTATCTGGTTGTTGTATGGTTTTATTTATTAAGCATGTGTGAAAGAACTAATAAAAGTTGATCTTAATGCTTTGAATCCTAGCAAATCTTTAAGGCTTGACGGCTAATTGATTAGTTAGGAGGAAAAATGGGTAATTTAAGGCTTGACGACTAATCTTATCTAAATAGCATGTTAGGGTTTTCCCTAGACCAGTTATCTTCATGAATTTAATATTGAATTTATCTTTTAAATCGAGGACCCATAATTAATTTGATTGTTTTCTACCATTGGAGAAGAAGTATGCATTCTTATTATTGTTTTCTTTCTTAACTGCCATAGATTTAGATTTAATTTACTTTGCTCTGTTTCTAGTTTGATTGCTTTCTTTTTAATTGTTATTTTCAAACCTTTGTTTTTACGTGTTGTTTTGAGAGATTTTTAAGGATTGTATATTTGGATAAAGTCTATCAACCTTCTCTGTGGGATCGACCCCTGCTTACCCTATCTACTTAGTTAGGATTCTGTGGGGATTATTTTTATGATTGCTGACGACTGATCAGAGGCATCTGTATAACTCTTTGTTTTGCAGTTTGCATTGTGCATTCACAAGCATTTCATATTTTTATAAGCATGGTCATGTAAGCATGTTAATGCATTTGTTCATCAAACATAGCTCGCCATGTCATACATCTTACATTTTGCATTTCCATGCACATTTTCAAGAGTTGTCAAGTTGTCATGCCATCAATTTGTATATAGTATCATGCATACATCATGCATTAGTCAGTCAGTTGTATATATGATACATCCATCATGCATTATCATCGATACTTGGGCTTTACATATGTTTCATAAATATAGACAGTTCATGCAGATCACTTGTAGATATTACTTGTTTTCTACCTGCTCTTGGAATCTAACATCATCATGTGAATTAAGGAAGCACATTGTAAAGCCAGTGGAGAAGAGGGCAAATGAAAGACGGGGTCAATAAGTTTTTTTTCCTCCTTAGATACTTTGTGGAGAGTCAGGTCGAGCCGGTGAAGTCCCTCTCGGCTCGGAAAAGTAGCTATTCAATAGAGAACTCTGGGATCTCATGGAGAAAAATTAACAATCCCAAATCAGTCGCAAAGGGGCAACGAAGCCCACCAAAGGGGGGGATTTCTCAAGCTTCGGAGCATAGCTCACACATGCATGACATCAGCATAGCATTTTGACTTAAATCATTGTATTTTAAATCTTTAACATGTAGGATTGTATTGTGTTAATAGTGGTTGAAATTGCTGCACTTTCATTGCGAACAGAATTGACTTGAGAAAACGAAGTTCATTTGTTTAATAATAATAATAATAAAGGAATAAAATAAAAAAGAAAGGTTTTCTTCAGATAAGCGATCATGTGTTCTTAATAAATAGAGGTTTTGAAGTGGATTGGTGTTTACCACTAAAATTGACTCAAGTATGTTTGTGAAAGGGTCAATGACCTTCATCTGGACTGTGAGCAAAGGAATGATGAGATTTAATCAGAAGATGTTTGAAAACTAGTTGTAGTTAAAGCAATGATTTCGAGGGGACTAAAATCCATATTTTCAAAAGTTTTAAAGAGACGATTTGATCGGCGTCAACACTGCTCCCAAGTTCCAAATTCCTTCAAATCCTGATTAAACCTATTCTCTTGGAATCCAACATCAAAGTCTTGTTTTCTCCTAATAAAGGGGCAATTTGGTCACACTGTTAATGTTATCGCAGTGCCTTGAGGTCAAAATGACCAAACTTCAATTTTCTCAATGTCCCTTAAATCACCAGTTAATTTTCAATATCCCAAACTTTTCTTTCGACCAGAAGAAGCAGTGGACAATTCAAAGAGTTCAAATCAATTCGCTCAGATTCATCATTAGGAGGGTCATTTCAATAAAGGGTGGCACAAAGTTTTGTCATAATTCCCCGATATAAAAAAAAGAAAAGAAAAAAAAGAGAAAAGCACTTGGAATATCCGGAGGAGTCCAATAAAATGGTTTTCAAAAAAGTCATGATTTTCAAAAAATTTTAATAAAATGGTTTTCCAAAAATGATTTCAAACTTGTTTTTCCGAGGAATGCTCTTCAATGAAGATGTCCAATCTTGAAGTGATAAATGGTTTTCTTTAATATTTCCTTCACTTATAAAAAAAAAATCAATTGTTGTCCCCTTTGAGCCTAATTAATTTCTTTTCAATGAACCCTAATCAAGGATCACCCTCCACACTGGGGGGCAAAGGTGAAGAAGGATTAACCTCGAGAAAGGGTTTGCAGTCAATATTGAATAGGGGCATCCCGATAGTAATGAGTAAAGTTCACAAAGAGGCATTGAGTCCCTCCATCAAGAAATTCAAAGCAAAAGTCAATAAAGATATGTAAAAAAAAATATGAATGTGAAAGTGAAAATTGAAAATTGAAAAAAGAAAAAAGTGAAAGGAAAAACGAAGGTATACGATGGAGCAAAGGACAATTGGTAAGATAAGATCCTTCACATGACAAAAAAATGATCCTTGATTCAAATACCCTCAATTATTTTTTTTTGAGCCTTTATACCCTTTCTTTGGCAACCTAGAACCCTAGCCTACATTGCGTGCCTAATAAAAGTCCATCTTTGATCAAGTGAGGACATTCGAGAGGAGATTTTTCCTCAACAAAAATAATAGTCCTTTTTGCAAAATGTTTTAGGTCAAAACTTTTAAAAAGATTTTTCGGGTGAATTTGGAGTTCTTCAAGTGCAAGTAAAAAAAAATGAAGAAAAGAAGCTCTAGGGTGAAAATCCGAAAGGGCAGTCTAGAGCAAGAAGGGGAAATTAAGGAGCCATCCACAATTGTGACAAGGATACAGAAAATGACATCTTCTTCATAATAGTGAGCAATGAGTTGCTTTCAGGCAACAAACGCTTCAGCTCTCCCAAAGGAACCCAATTCTTTGAAACCATATCTCTCTTTGACAATTCTTAAATCTCAGACCTTTCATAAAGTGTTGACTCAATTCATGTCTCGAAAAAAGATTTCAAAATAAGAAGTTTTATAATAAGATTGCATTCCATTTGTGAGTCCTAGGTCAAAATTTGCTTTTGAAAGGGCATTTTAGTGGTGATCACCAATTCTTTTCAAAGGTTCAAATTTTACAAAGTTTTCAAAGAATATGAGATTTGCTTGGGGCATATACTTCATAAGGGTCATATAGGGGCAATGTTTATGAATTCATGACATGTTTCAAAGAATTTCAATCACATGATTCTTACTTGTTTGAATTTTGATACAAAGAGTAGTAAGATCAGCAAAAGAATCTTTCGAAGCATATAATTCAAGTTAGATCTGGGGCAAAGATGAAGACATCAACATGAACAAGAAAGCAAATCCAAGGTCAAATCAAGGATTCAAGGAAGCAAAGTCAATAAAGCAAAGATTCAAAATATCAAAGTTGATCGCAAACTGGTCCTCTTTCATCATCAATCAAGAAATTTTCAGTTACAACATCAGACTCAAGGTTATTTTCCAAAGGTATTCTCTTTCAAAATCACTTCCATGTGATTCAAATTCAATTTCAATATTTTGCTTCGGTTCCATCCGAATGCCCTGACTTTTCCATTTGTCAAACTCGTTTCCATACGAGTCAATTCAAGCCTTGGTTCCATCCAAGCGGTAAGGGCTTTTCCACAAGCCAAACTCGTTTCCATACGAGTCAGTTCAAGCATTGGTTCCATCCAAGCAACAAGGGCTTTTCCATAAGCCAACCTCAATGAGGTTTTCCACAACTGGGCTCATTTCCATATGAGTCAAGCCTTAGTTCCAAGTAGACTCAAGTTAAGCTTGTTTCAATATAAGTTAAGTTCCATACAGGTAATCTTTTCTCGCTTCCATGCGAGTTTGCAATTTAGTGACCAAAGTTGGTCTTTTCTTGCTTCCATGCGAGTCTACTATTTAGTGACCAAAGTTGGTCTTTTCTCGCTTCCACGTGAGTCTACGATTTAGTGACAAAAGTTGGTTATTTTTCGCTTCCATGCGAGTCTACGATTTAGTGACCAAAGTTGGGCTTCTCTCGCTTCCATGTGAGTCCACGATTTGGTGACCAAAGTTGGTCTTTTCTCGCTTCCATGCGAACTTACAATTTAGTGACCAAAGTTGGTCTTTTCTCGCTTCCATGCGAGTCTACTATTTGGTGACCACAGTTGACAGTTGTTTAATTTCAATTCTTCAAATTCAATTCTTCAATGCTTCAATTTCAATTTCTCAATGCTTCGTATTCAATACTTCAATGCTTCAATTTCAATTCTTCAAATTCAATCCTTCTGCTTCAATTTCAATTCTTCAAATTCAATCCTTCAATGTTTTGAATTCAATTCTTCAATGTTTCAATTCCAATGTTTCAACGGTTCAATTTCAATTCTTCAAATTCAATCCTTCAATGTTTCAATTTCAATTCTTCAATGCATCAATTTACTTCAACGATCCAGAGTGGTCTTTCTTCAATTTCAATTCTTCAATGCATCAATTTACCTCAACGATCCAGGGTGGTCTTTCTTCAATTTCAATTATCCAATGCATCAATTTACTTCAACGATCCAGGGTGGTCTTTCTTCAATTTCAATTATTCAATGCATAAATTTACTTCAACGATCCAGGGTGGTCTTTCTTCAATTTCAATTATTCAATGCATCAATTTACTTCAACGATCCAGGGTGGTCTTTCTTCAATTTCAATTATTCAATGCTTCAATTTATTTCAGAAAGATCGAGGGTGGTCTTTCTTCAATTCTTTAGTTCTTCAATTTATTCCAAAATGATCGAGGGTAGTCTTTCTTCAGTTTATTTTAGAAGGATCCAGGGTGGTCTTTCTTCAATTTATTTTCGATTGATGCAGGGCTGTAATTCCTTAAGATTTCAATTGGTTTAAGTTTTCAAAGCTTTCCAATAAACCGTGTGTCTACGTCTTTGCGCACTTCCTAACCCTCAGAAAGTTCACAATCTACTTTATAGTACACTTCCCGATAGTTAGAAAGCGCACAAAGAGGGGCAGCTGTAGACACCCGTTTTTTTGGCTCATATCCTCTAATTTAGTATATTTGCTTCTACATTTGTATTTAGGGTCATTTATGTTATCTTCTAATTCACTTTTAACTTTTAGTAATTTTCTAAGACATTTTGGTTAATTAGTTCTTTTTATTTTGTATTAGCATACAACATTATATTATATTTATTTGCATTAGAATCATTTTGGTAGTCATTGGTCCTTTTTAGTTTTTTAGTTGATCCCATATTTTCTTAGCATAATTCATTTTCCCTGCATTTTTCTTTAATTTTGGCCCATTTACTTTTGGGTCTTTGCTTTGGGCTTTCTTGCTTAAGTATTTTTTTTACTTTTTGGATTTTACTTTTGGGTCATACTTGGCCAAGGCCCATTTTCCTTTTATCCCATTACAAAATACTAAAAGAGTAGTTATATTTTCTTCTCTACAAAAAATACAAAAAAGGGATTTTACTTTCTACATATGGTGTTTATTACAAAAAAAAAATTACATGCATCTTTGTCATCCAATTTAGCAGCATAGTGGCATTTTTTAATTTAAATTACATGCATTCTTATTTCAGTCTGTTGCATGCACATCATACTCACACACTTCCACACAACAGGACGACAGCAAATATCAAAAGCAAAGCAAGCATATACTAAAAAGCAAAACAGAGTATGCATATGCATACTTTCCAGTAGAATTTAGCATACACATTGCACTATTTCAGCATTGACACACAAGTACCATCACATCTCCACAGCATTTCATACTTAAATTAAAGTCAAGAGAGACACTTAGTTTACATAACAATAATTTGCATTGCATCCTTAGGATTCAACCGTAGCAATAAGTCAGTGTGACAAACAAACAATTCAAAGCAATTCGCAGAGCAAGAGCAAAAAGCAGTATCATGACAAGCTAGAATGGTTTCGATCAGTTAGAATAGTGCATAAATAGTAAATGAGTGAAGGAAAGCTACCCAATAGAGGCCTGTTGAACTTTGATTGGCTTTCTAGCTGAGTTGCTCAAGCCTCTTGGGCTTTAAAATACTGAGATGGACCCCAAAATAGCACCTGGTACCTGGAAACAGAGAGAGATTAGTGAAGAAAATTGAATAAAAACAAAGTGCAAAAATAGACAAAAACGAATTAGAGAATACTCACAACAAGAAAGAGAGAGGAAACTGCATTAGCTGCCAGCTCACCCCCACACGTGCAGCAACAAATCTTCACCTGTAAAAGAAGACAAGGTAAGGAAAAAACAGAAGGGAGCAAAAATAAAGAGGAGGAGAAACCATAGGATGCAAAAGGGATCCACATCTAGGATTCTAATCTTTGGGCTTTATATACAACATATTTGAGCTAGGTAAAAGGGGAGAAAGGGGGGGGGAAGTTTTTTGGAGGAATAAAAAAACCCTAGCAAAGCCAGTTGATCCTTTTACCATTTTTTTCCAGCCTACGTTTTCCTCTTCTACCATTAGTAGCCTTTAGTTTGAACCAGTTGATCAAAGACCAAAAAAAGGTTTCCATTCTTTTTCTTATAGCAATAAAAAAACAAAAATAGCTAGGCTCTAGTTGTTTTTCTTCTATCTACCTTTGAATTCCATTTTCCAGTAACAAAAACACAAAAAAAAGAGCCAGTTGTCACCACTTCTTTTCCTTATTTTAGGAATATCATAAACAAAAACTATTCTGAATAGTTTCCCTTTTGCGGTAATCTCATACATACAAAAAAAATACTAAAAAATGGAGAGTTTTTCGGGTTCAAAAAAGGGCTTAGAGTTTACAAAACGCCGGGATTCGGAGACCAAGGGTTTCGGGTATAGGTTTTTTAGGGTTCATAATAGAAGGTTTGGGGCTTTTATATTTTGAGGGACTTTTTTAGGAGTTTGTTCGGTGAGAATTAAGGAAATAGGGATAGGGACTACAGACCTGAAAACGGGAACCATCCAACGGTTCATCTTCGAGATCAGAGAAGGCGAAGAGAGCCTCGGGTTAGGCTCGATTCGTGCCTTTCCAAGCCGAATGGGAGAGAAATATGGCCGGAATCGAGCTTAGGGGATTTCAACGATCAAAGCTGGAGCTTTCGGGACCGATCAACGATGACTAGTAACCCCGACACGGTGGCATGCGACGGTCCGACTCGGAGGTGGGATTCCCTGTCAGGCAAAAGGGGCGGCGGTGTTGAGAGTAGGGAGAAAAAGTTGGAGAAAAGAAAGAAAAGATGGCTTTTATACAAAACCTAGAAACTGACTCGGTGTGTTTCGGGCTACTGACCCAACCCGTTGAAGCCCATCTCTTTAAGTTGGGTAATTTCTGACTTTGGGCCTTAATCTCTTTTAGTCATTTGGGCTTTTGATCGGTCGTCAGCAATTATAAAAACAATCCCAAGAATTACTAAATAAAAATAGCTAGGGCAAGTAGGGGTCGAATCCACAGAGAGATAAGATATTCTTCTTTTTCCAATTATTTTACTTAGAAGAAACCATCAAAGAAAAGGATTTTGAAAGTAAAACTAAATTAAATCAAACAAACAATTAAAATTGAGAATTAAAGAAAACAATCAATCAGAAAGCAGTGAATAAATTGAGAAAACAATTAAAATTAAGAAAAACCCTCCAACATAGAATTAATATCCCTCCAACAAGCAATAATTTACCCATTGATTCTTAAATCTCTTGGAAGGAAGTATTAGTTCTCCTCCAATTGCTACAAACAATTAAATCTGAAGTATTAGTTATAGACTCAATTTATCTAATGTTGACTTAATTTATCAAGATAGTGTCGACTCCAATCCATCAAAACAAGCAACATAAGATTAAAACAGAGAATTAAGAAATACCCTAACAATTTTCATATAAAAGCACAAAGTCTCACCATGATATAAGTCAAGAGATCAATTAAATTCTACATTGGAGAAAAGAAAAGGATTACTCACTCATGAATTGAGTGGGCATACAAAGAATGAGAAGAAAACTTATCTATGGATGGGAAGAAGAGGGGGGCGACGGCTCCAAGGGCTTTCTCCTCCAAATCTTCAACAATTCTTCAAAATACAATCTCTAGATCTACATACATAAAAACCTAGACCTAAGGTGGCTATTTATAGTGGAAATAACCCTAAAGACTCCAATTCTAATTAGGATAGGACTCTAGGACGTTTTAAGGGCTGACTTGGTCTCCAAGTTGGATTAAAAGTCTTCTTAGAGTGAAGTCCAAGTCAAAATAGGATCCTGAAAAATTCTGAATCGTGCAGAAACTTTGAGGGCAATTTTTGGCTTGAAGATGGCAGAATTGGGTCCTTGGCTTCAAAGGAAAGTTGTAGATCTCGGAGTTAGCTTTCCAACGCCTACCAACGGGCCTAAAACGAAGGTTTGAGCAGAAAGTTATGGCCTTTTTACCGAGACTGCATTGAGTTCTAATCCTGTTAGGACTAGTAGCGGAAATATGCGGGGATTGAATATTTCCTTGGATATATGCGGCACTGATCGGTCGTCAGCAATCATAAAAATAATTCCCCACAAAATCCTAACTAAAGTAGATAGGGCAAGCAGGGTCGATCCCACAGAGAAGGTTCATAGACTTTATCCGAAAATACAATCCTTAAAATCTCTCAAAACAATATGTAAAAGCAGAGGTTGAAAGAAAACAATTAAAAAGAAAACAATTATACTAGAAAATAAAGCAGATAATCAAATCTAGATCTATGGCAAATAAGAAAGAAAACAATAATTAAAAAGCATACTTCTTCTCCAATGGTTAAAAACAATCAAATTGATAATGGATCCTTGATTTAAAAGATGAATTCAATATTAAATCCTTGATGATAACTGGTCTAGGAAAATCCTAACATGCTATTTAGATAAGATTACCCGATTAAGGCTTAAATTACCCCTATTGTTAACTTAACAAATCAATTACCCGATTAAGACTTAAAGATTCACCAAGCAACAAATCATTAAGATTAACTATTTAATTAGTTCTTTCACACATGCTTAACAAGTAAAACCATACAGCAATCAGATAAAATCCGATCACTGGCATGAGAAACCAATTGAGCGTCTATTAAACGTCATCAATGCGCTACCAAACAATCAGACTCGAGGGTTAACTATTTCGCCTGATTTAGCAATTGATCTCTCAAATTATCAATTTATCGGCCGCATAAATCAATAAAAATCAAGGTCATGGAATAAAACAGAGCTTGACATGCTATCTATCAAAAATAAAATACTAAATTATAAGAACAGAAATCTCACCATATCAATTAATTGAATTCACTAAAGGATCAGAAGTATTTAGAATTTAACTACTCATGGATTTGGGAAAATCCATGACCGGCATAAGAGTACTTATAGAACTAGAAGGGGCGAAATCTCCTTGCAAAATACCAAGGTATACCACACCTCTCTGTGGCTAGAGAGTGTGGCGGCACCCTTGCCTAAAAACTAGAAGAAAACTAAAAACTAGAAGAGGAAAATAAATCTATAATTGTGTGGTATGTGATTTGTGTTACAGGAGGTGGCTATTTATAATGGAAATAACCCTAGGAATTCCAATCCTAAGTAGGAAAGAGGTCTAGGACGGTTTAGGGTCTAACTTAGATTCTAAGTTAGCTTAAAAGTCTTCCTATAACCAAAATTCTAGTCAAAATAGGATCCTGAAAAATCCTGAATTCGTGCAGGGACTTCGACAGCATTTTTGGGCTTGCAAACGGCAGAATTAGGTCTTGGACTTCAAAGGAAAATTGTATATCTCGGAGTTAGCTTTCCAACGAGTAATCATGGGCTTCAAACGGATATCTGAGTAGAAAGTTATGATTTTTCTACCAAAACTGCGCTGAATCCTAATCCTGTTAGGACTAGAAGCGGGAATAAGCGGGAATCGAATATTTCCTTAGGCGGCATTAATTGGGATTTTAACTCCAATTATGGACTTATATGGGCTGAGTATTTTTCCATATAAAATATCCAAAATTCCTTGGCTTAAAGGCTTATCCATGGCTTGTCTTCAATCATTCGCAATTAAAGCTCCAATCTTCAATTCTTGCTCTTGAAATAATTCTTCAATAGTCTTCAAGTCTTCAAATTATCTTCAAACACGAACTTCGAATCTTCCAAATCTATGCTAAAAATTGCTTTGCTCAAATCTATGTAAAAAGTCATCAAAATAGCTCCAAAAATAGTGAAAATAACAATTTCTCAATTTCACATCACTTAAAGACTCAAAACACAAATATTAACAAAATAGCATATATTTAAGCATAAATGGATCCAAAAACATAGCAAAATAGCCATAAAAATAGGGTTGTTTTTAGCTCGATCATAATTCCCCCACACTAAATCTTTGCTAGTCCCTAGCAAACTAGTGTAGAAAACTATGAACTTACTAAACTTGAGCACAAATTAGACCCTATAATCCTAAACTAATCCAAATCAAAATTCCATTTTAATTTAAACTTTTCAAAAACTTTGAATGCATACACATATTAAGGATTAATATAATTATGAAATCAGAATAACAAAGAATCATAAGAGCACTCAATTCAAAAGATCAATAAATAGCAAGCATCTTTATTCTTAAGTAACCATAATTATAGTAGTTCTAATCACTTACCATTCCTCACATCCTATAACTACTTCTTTCCATAAGCTTATGTCTTCACCTTTATCTCCATTACTCAAAGGAATGCATATCATGGATACAAATCAAGGGTTTTTCGCGTGGGTTATAATAGTTTTTCAAAGGGTAATTGATTTTTAGAAAATTCTTAACTCCCATTTTTTAGGCTACTAGCACTCTAGATGGACTCCTTTTTATTTTTCAGAGGGGCAATATTTCTGCAATTCCATGCATCTATCCTCTTTCCAAGGGTTACCAACTCCTTTTGTTAAAGAAAAGAGTGATTCTCCTCTTGCATGAAAACACTTCTTTTTGAAAATAATTTTTATTTACCCTTTTATATAAGTAGTCCCCCACACTTGTTCTTGACATATCCTTAACATACTATCATAATTGTAATTTCAATAAAAATTAAACACAAGTTCTAGAAATAGGCAATCATGAAATAATGAACAATATGCTTTTATCACAAACTCTAATTATACCTAATTCTAAGAAATAAGATATCATACTATCAATCAATCAATCAAATAAAACATTCTTAAAAATTCTAAGCATTCTTCAATCATAATTAAATCAAATCACTCAATACATGCAAAAAATTCAAAAATTTTCGAAAAAATTATGGTTATAATCTTAATTAATGCCATAGTTAAACTAGACTCTCTCCCCCATACTGAAAAGACACATTGTCCTCAATGTGGAAACACATATGAAATTGACACAAACAATTGATATTACGCATGCTCATGTGGTTTATTTAAATGCAGAAAATAAAAACTAACACTAACAATTCATTCACATCAAAAAATAGGCAAGCAATCAAAGCAGTAATCAATCAAGACAAAATAATGCAAGGAAAATTAAAAAGATAGAGTTAAAGAAAGCTTCTCTGTTTGTAGGCATAAGCTCCATCATTGCTTCTAAAACTTGACTCCTTTCGAATTCAGCTTGCAATTGTCCAAATTAAGCTCCATTTGCTCTCCTTTGGTTCTTTCATGTGAAATCATTGGGTTGCCTCCCAATAAGCGTCTTTCTTTAAGGTCTTTGGCTAGACTGCCTTAAAGAAATTATTCTTCAAGGGTGAAGGAATTATGGATATATTCCTTCAACAAGTCCACAATGATTTTGAGAGTATCATTGATGGCTTTGAGAACTTCAAGTTGAATTTTATCAAGACTTGAAATCATCAAGGGTGATGTGGCGGCTTGGAATGGTGATGGCACAGGCATGGCCGGTGGTGGCACGGTGAATGGATGGCTTGCAAAGCATTTGACCGGTAATGGCACGATGATGGCCGGTCCTAGCTTGGTGAAAACAGGGGGTAGATCGGCTGGGGCCGGTCCTAGCCGGGCATGAGGCGCAGCACTAGCCGGATATGGCCGGGTAGAAGCTTGGGATGGCCGGGCATTGGCCGGTCTTGACCAGGCAGGTGGCGCGGCTGGTGCAGGTGGTGCCGGGTATGTCCAAGCAAGCGGCGCGGTTGAGGCCTGGAATGGCGTGGAGGAAGGCACGGATGACCGGGCAGGCGGCGTGGCTGGTCGGGCAGGGTGCGCGGATGAGTCCGGGCGTGGCCAGGCAGATGGCTCGGATGGCTGGGCCATGGTTGGGCATGTGTCTCGATGCGGCTCGGGGATGGCCGGCCTTATCCGAGCCATGTGCGAGGATGGTCGGGCCACAACCGGGTAATGGACGGCTGAGTTGGCTCGATCATGGCTGATCGGTCGTCAACAATCATAAAAATAAAATCCCAACAAACTCCTAAATAAGTAGATAGGGCAAGTAGGGGTCGATCCCACAGAGAAGGGTGATAGATTTTATCCGAAAATTTAGTCCTTAAAATCTCTCAAAAACAACACAGAAAACAGAGATTGACAGAAAGCAATTAAACAGAAAACAATTAAACTAGAAAACAAAGCAGAGTAAATTAAATCTAAAGTCTATAGCAGATAAGAAAGAAAACAATAATTAAGGATATACTTCTTCACCAATGGTAGAAAACAATCAAATTAATTATGGGTCCTTGATTTAAAAGATAAATTCAATATTAAGATTCAAGATGATAACTGGCCTAGGGAAAACCCTAACATGCTATTTAGATAAGATTAGCCGTCAAGCCTTAAATTACCCCTTTTTCCTCCTAACTAATCAATTAGTCGTCAAGCCTTAAAGATTTGCTAGGATTCAAAGTATTAAGATCAACTTTTATTAGTTCTTTCACACATGCTTAATAAATAAAACCATACAACAACCAGATAAATCTGATCACTGGCATGCAAACCCAATTAACCCGCCGTCAAGCGCGGCTAACTTGCTACACACAATCAAACTCATGTGTCAACCTTATTGTTTGATCTAGCCAACAATCTCTCAAATTACCTCTTTAGTGGCCACATAAATCAATAAAGATCAAGATTGTAGAATTAAAACAGAGTTTAACATGCTATCTATCAAGAATAAAATACCAAATTATAAGAACAGAAATCTCACCATATTTAATTGATTGAATTCACCAAAGGATCAGAAGTATTAAGAATTTAGCTACTCATGGATTCGGGAAAATCCATGAGCGGCATAAGAGTACTTACAGGACCTTGGAGGGGCGAAATCTCCTTGACAAAAACCTAGGTATGCCGCACCACCCTATAGCTAGAGAGGGTGGCGCACCCTTTGCCTAAAAACTAGAAGAAAAACTAGAAAATAAATCTAAAGAGAATTATGTGAATTGGTGTGTGATTTGTGATACAGGAGGTGCCTATTTATAGTGGAAATAACCCTAGGAATTCCAATCCTAACTTGGAAAGGAGTCTAGGCCGGTTTTAGGGTCTAACTTGGACTCCAAGTTGGATTAAAAGTCTTCCTAGAGTAGAATCCATGTCAAAATAGGATCCTGAATTTTTGCTGAATTCGTGCAGAAATTTCAACGGCATTTTCGGGCTTGAAAACGGCAGAACTGGGTCTTGGACTTCAAAGGAAAGTTGTAGATCTCGGAGTTAGCTTTCCAACGAGTACTCATGGGCTTCAATCGGAGGTCTGAGCAGAATCTTATGAATTTTCTACCAAAACTGCTCCTGAATCCTAATCCTGTTAGGACTAGAATCGAAAATCTACGGGATTTTGATATTTCCTTGGATTTAGGAGTCATTAATTGAGATTTTAATTCCAATTAATATCTAAGTATTCTTCAATCATAATCAAATCAATCAATTAATATATGCAAAATTTTCAAATTTTCGAAAAAATTATGGCATATTTTAAGATTATGATGCATGCAGACTCTCTATTAAACTAGACTCTCTCCCCCACAGTGAAAAGACACATTGTCCTCAATGTGGAAACACATATGAAATTAACACAAACAATTATATTATGCTCATGTGGTTTATTTAAATGCATGATATAAAAACTAACACTAACAATTAATTCACATCAAAGAACAGGCAAGCAATCAAAGCAATAATCAAGGAAAAATAATGCAAGGAAAATTAAAGAGATAGAGTTAAAGAAAGCTTCTCTGTTTGCAGGCATAAGCTCCCTCATTGCTTCTGAAACTGGACTCCTTTCGTATTCATCTTGCAATCGTCCAAATTAAGCTCCATTTGCTCTCCTTCGGTTCTTCATGTAAAATCATTGGGTTGCCTCCCAATAAGCGTCTTTCTTTAAGAGTCTTTGGCTAGACTGCCTTAAGGAAATTATTCTTCAAGGGTGAAGGAATTATGGATATATTCCTTCAACAGATCCATAATGATTTTGAGAGTATCATTGATGCTTTGAGAACTTCAAGTTGAATTTTATCAAGACTTGAATTCATCAAAATTGATGTGGCGGCTTGGAATGGCGATGGCACGGGCATGGCCGGTGGTGGCACGGGTTAACCGGTGGTGGCACGATGAATGGCCGGTAATGGCTTGGTAGTGGCGCGGAAATCGGCGGATATGGCCGGGTAGAAGCTTGAGATGGCCGGGCTGATGGCTGGCTTAACCGGGCATGTGGCGCGGGTGGCCAGGCATGGTGTACGGAGGATGTTGCTTTGGGTGGATATGACCGGGCATATGGCTTAGCTGTGACCGATCCTAGCCGGGCATGAGGCTTGGATGAGGCTTGAGATGGCGGGCATGGTCGGGCATGAGGCGCGGAGGGTAGCACGGATGGCGCGGAGGAAGGCACGGCTAGCCGGGCAAGCGGCGCGGATGGCCGGTCGGATGGCGCGGATGAGGTCTGGCATGATCGGGTAGATGGCTCGGGTGGCCGGGCCATGGCAGGTCCCGGCCGGGCCATGTGCGAGGATGGCCGGGCCATAGCCGGGCAATGGCCGGCTGAATTGGCTCGATCATGGCCTTGAGCGTCTTCCTCTGGTTCCTTGGCTTCCATCTTCTGCTTCTCTCCGTGTGGCTGAACTCCATGCTTGTTGGCTTTTTGTTTCTTCTTTGAGGTTGAGAACTCCGTCCTTCGGGATAATTTTTCAAACGTATAATATGCATTCTTTGGGGTTTCTTCAATATTGGAGTGAGACTAAAGGAATCAACAACAACTCGATCTTTAAGTCCTAATCCTCCATAGAAGATTTGGATAAGAGATCTTCTATTGTATCCATGTTGAGGGCAATCGATGCACAACTTCTTAAATCTCCCCCAAAATTGGTGGAAATTCTCGTCGTAGCGTTGTCGAATGTCTTTTATCCTTTGTCTTCCTTTGGCAAACTGATCAGGCTTTATTGATGAAGATTCTCCACTGGCTTCTTTCTTGGAATCCTTCTTGTCGGCGGCAATCTTCTTGTCTTCTTCCATGGTGGTTGTGCCATCTTTTCTGGGTTTATCTTCAATCTTGATTTCTATGTCATGCAGTCGCAATTCTTCTTTGGTGTAGCTCGGCTCTCCTTCATCTTGTGCGGCATTTCCACTCCATAAAGTAATTGCACTTACGTTCTCTTTAGGAGGTACCTTTGGTTGTGATGGGATCCTTTGTTGACCTTGTGTCTTGAGTTCGCTCATGTCACTAGCCAATTGACTGATTTGTTTCCTCATCATCTCCATAGCTTCTCTCAATTGTTGCATCTCGATAGCTTGTGAAGATTGTTGAAAATTAGGCCTTTGATAATTCATTGGCCTTCCTTAATAGTTACCTTGGTTCCCATATTGTTGACTTGGTTGCTCGGCTCTCCAATAAGGTTCAAGCTTCCTTTGATATGCTCCTTGCATTCCAACAGCATTGACTTCTTGCGCGGTGTGTTCCAAAGAAGGGCACTTATCAGTGTAGTGTCCTTGCTTACAAATTCCGCAAATCTTAGGCACACTTGAAAAATTTGCATTGAATAAATCAGTGAGCGCGACGACTTGTTGATTTGTCTCTTGAAGTTGTTGCTCCAGTGAGGTGGAATGGGTAGAGGCTTCATTGATTCTTCTTGTATCGCCTTGTCTTGAATAGTCTTCTCGAGATCCGAATTGTTGAGTGTTGGCAGCCATGTTCTCCACTAAAGTCCAAGCATCGGTAGGAGTTTTGTCTATGAAAGCACCTCCACTTGCAGAATCTATGGAAGATCTGTCAAACGGTAGTAATCCTTCGTAGAAGTATTGGATCAGCAACTGTTCAATGATTTGATGATTGGGGCAGCTCGCACATAGTGTCTTGAAACGCTCCCAATATTCGTGCATTGTTTCTCCATGGCGTTGCTTAATTCCGCAAATCTCCTTCCTTATACTTGATACTTTATGAGCAGGAAAGTACTTTTCCAAAAACAACTTCTTAAGGCTCGTCCAAGATGTGATTGAACCGGTTGGTAAGAGGTACAACCAATCTTTTGCACGATCCACAAGAGTGAACGGAAAGGTTCTTAGCTTAAATTGGTCTTCAGTAATACCTTGAATATTTGTTGATGTGCAGGCAATCTGGAAATCGGTTAGATGTTGGTGAGGATCTTCTCCAGACAGACCGTGAAATTTGGGTAAAATCTGAATAAATCCAGATTTAATCTCAAAATTTGCAATCGTATCCGGGTATCGAATTGCTAAGCGTTGTGCATTGACGTTTGGTGCAGAAAGCTCTTTCAGGGTTTTTAGGTCCTTCGTTTGCCACGTCTTTTGACGATGTTGAAGCAGCAGATCTAGGAGAACTTGATTGAGAACTTGAATTGGATGGCTCCTCTTCTTGTTGTCGATTTGATTTCTCCTTCCTTAGCGAAAATAGTGTTCTTTCTGGCTCTGGATCAAATTCAAAATCTTCTTTGCCACTACTTCTTGTCTTTGGCATGCAGCTTCCTAGAAAAACTCAAAAACTCAAAAGAAAATTGTGTAGTAGTAAAAGTTCTTAAACAAAATTAAATTAAGACAGAAAATAAGAAAAATATTTTTTTT